>PVIU01033220.1:0-12635 GCA_004026605.1 Ondatra zibethicus
GCAATCTGACGTAGGGAGAGGGAAGACAATCGCAAGAGAGGAATAGAGAGCAATCTGACGTAGGGAGAGGGAAGACAATCGCAAGAGAGGAATAGAGAGCAATCTGACGTAGGGAGAGGGAAGACAATCGCAAGAGAGGAATAGAGAGCAATCTGACGTAGGGAGAGGGAAGACAATCGCAAGAGAGGAGGTGCGAAGCGGGAAGTGAGAACCAAGAGTCTGGAGGTGTTGAGCAAAGAATAAAGGAGGGGAAGGAAATGCCCTGACCCACAAGGTGTTCATAACCCAATACAGAGAGATTTATACTGAATTATTAAAGTTTACTATGACATGCAAACCAAATGAGGGCACTTGGGACAACTCCTGGGTCTTGCTTATCATTCTAACACTGTGGAGGCAGGGGCATGACGATCCATGCTTATTCTAACACTGTGGAGGCAGGGGCATGATGATCCATGCTTATCATTCTAACACTGTGGAGTCTGGAATGATGATCCTGTGAATTCAGGATCGGCCTGGTCATACAGTGCAATCCAGGCCAGTCTGTGTTACCTAGTAAGGCCCTGTCTCCAAATTAGAAACAAACCAACAGGAAAGACATAGTGTTGTTGAAGTGAGTCAGGTTTTTCGCCTTTCAAATAAATTGTGTAAAACCAAAGAGAAGACAGGCAGTGCAGCCATGACTCCTTGTTCCCGGGTCCATCCCCATCGGTCATCTCTGTGGAACCTGGTGGAGAGCAGATGTTATCCTGGGTGCAGGAGAAGCCCCCATGGCAACAGAGCTCAGGTGTATGAGTGACAACGAGCTCACCATCCTTCCTTGCGAATACCGAGGGTTGTCATTCTTAGAGGCCCCTCCGCCAGCTTTAACTGCAGCAGAGACTGGAGAAAGCAAGACATCCTCGGACTGATGGAAGCGCAGATGAAGGCACCCGCAGCCCCCTCCCGCACGCTCTTCCCTGACTGCGAAGTGGCTGTCGCTGTGTCTGTTCCCACTGGAAACGTTTGCTTCTCTCCCAGCGCAGAGATGCTTCATTCTGAGAGCTTGTCCATTCGCTCCTCACTCTCCCTCTTCCTGAGCTCCTCAGTTCACTCTCCCCTCTTCCTGAGCTCCTCAGTTCTCTCTCCCCTCTTCCTGAGCTCCTCAGTTCACTCTCCCCTCTTCCTGAGCTCCTCAGTTCTCTCTCCCCTCTTCCTGAGCTCCTCAGTTCTCTCTCCCCTCTTCCTGAGCTCCTCAGTTCTCTCTCCCCTCTTCCTGAGCTCCTCAGTTCACTCTTCTCCACTTCCTCACATGGCACCAGTGGCAGACGCTGGAGGACAGAGAGAGGGAAACTCACTCATCAAAGAAGATCATTTAACTTTGCCCACCTCCTGTCACAGCCCTATTAGGATGAATTTATAATACCAGCCCTAAAATGGCATCACTTAATGCATGTTGAAATTTTACGCTGCCTTCACTTTTAATATGGACAAAATTACCTATAATTATCATGACCCAGGAAACTGTTCTGAATTATGAAATCATTTTATGGGTGCTTCAGACTTCATGTCTTAGACAACATGAGAAAAAGATCTGAAATGCAGTGTGTGTGTGTGTGTGTGTGTGTGTGTGTGTGTGTGTGTGTTTGCGCACGCACTCATGTGTGCACACCAGAGGACAATCTCAGGTGTCATTCCTCAGGAACAGAGGCCCTCACTGGATATGTTGGCTAGGCTGGGTATCCACAGAGCCTGCTGGGTCCGCCTCTCCCCACCTCCCCAGTGCACGGAGTGCAAGCATGTGCTACCATAGCCAGTTAGTCTTTAAATTATTGTATTTCTATTTATTTTGTGTGTCAGAGCAGGGGGTCCTGTGTGTGCCACAGCAGAAGGGTAGAGGCCAAAGTGTTGGCACACAAAAGAGTTCCAAAATAGCCTGGAATGGATTATAACAAAGGCTTATTTATCTGGGGATAAACTCACAGATATAGTAGCGATCCACAGTCCTCTGTGTGCGCTGGGAACTGGAACCAAATCCAGCAGCCAAGAGGCCCATGCGTGCTTTTTTCCTGCACTTATAGTACATGAAACCACACCCAAAGTGGTCTGGTTTCTTAAAGGCTATTATTGGCTGAAGAAGTTCCTACAGCACCTCCCCCTTTTGTCTAAATAAGAGAGTTCTAAGCCTAATTCAGAATTATACACAATAAGAACAAATATCAAGTATTGTTCAGGGAAAAGCAGAGGCAAAAACATATATAAAAATTAGAATTCCGGGCTGGAGAAATGGCTCAGAAGTTAAGAGCATTGCCTGCTCTTCCAAAGGTCCTGAGTTCAATTCCCAGCAACCGCATAGTGGCTCACAACCATCTGTAATGGGGTCTGGTGCCCTCTTCTGGCCTGCAGGCATACACACAGACAGAATATTGTATTCAAAATAAATAAACAAATATAAAAATTTAGAATTCCAACCAGCACGAACAACATGAAATAAGAAACATATGCTAATGTCTCAATAGTTAGCCTATACTAAGGTATCTAAGTCTTATATTAAAAATGGTTTGGCTAAGTCATGAGAGGAAAGTAACTATGACTATCTAGTCTTCAACCTCATTAAAGACCTGAAAAGGGAAATAATATTACTTGAGTAATCAGGAGGTGTAATCAAGCAACTTTCAAAATGTGCAATAAATGACATAGAAAATTGGCTACCTGGGTGATCACCCAAAGTCTCATTTGCAACATTGGGGCAACCAACTTTGGCTAAGGCCTAGAGTAACTGACAGACCATTGTTTTAGAGGCAGGAAAATTTTCAAAACTGTGTCACCCTGTCTTGGCAAGGTTTGGCAGCCTTTTTGCTTGTGTCCTGCTTGTCCCATTCACTTTGTCAGTAGTCGAGGCAGGGGCAGTTCTTTGCCCAAAGGCCAGTTTTGCCAAGAAGAAAACAAACTCCATGTGGAGTGTCTTTGGTTCCCAACATTCTCTCGGAAATAGGTTGGTGCTGCCAGGAACAATCATGTCTCAGTCAACAGGATCCTAAGTTATTTAAATGTCATATTCTACAGTTCTTGGAAGTGTTTGAACATTAACTATCTATGTGGAATACAATCTCTATGCATCTAAAAAACCTGATTAATCTAGCTGTAAGTGTGACAAACATGGTGACTATTGACCTGTAATTCTTAATACCTGTACAGCTTAAAGACTGAGGTTTCATATTAAAAAATTAAACAATCTTTAAACAAATGGCAGCAAATAAGGACAATGATCTCAAAATGTAAATAATATATAAGTCTTGATCAGAAGTAGGAATTTATAGTGCAATAGGAAAAATATATCCTAAAATTGTATTAATACACAAATATCTTAAACAGAGGTAGAAACATGCATGCATACAATATGACAAGATAACTTTGCATAGGTACACAAATATTGTAAACAGAAATAAGAACATATTCAATATAACAAATATAATTTGAATTTCTATTAATATACAAAATTTATACCATTGTAAATTGTCTATAAATAATAGCTCATAAGTAATCTCACTATTACTCACTAACTTACCTATTCCTTACAGCATGGCTGTCACCTCTGTGGATGAGCCGTCATTTCTCTTTATCAAGAGGTTTCTCCTTTTCAAACCAAATCTTTATTAATTTTGATGGTATCCATAGCTTTTCTTCTCCTGTGGAAACAGGAGTGAAATCTCTTCCCCAACGTAGCACATCTCCTAGTTTCCATTGTGAGATCAGCACATCCTTGAAATACACCAAATGATTTAATTCAGCAGTTTTTTTTTAGTATCCAGTGTCTTTCTGCTACCATTGTCCCTTTCTCATTAGCATTAAGAAAATTCAAGGTTAATAAAGCATTATGCAGTCTATTTCTGGGGATATTTTTCATCACTTTCTGTTTGTTTAACATATCCTTTATAGTTCGATTTGATCTTTCTATAACTGCTTAACCTGTAAGATTGTATGCTATACCTGTAATATGCTTTATATTATAATAAGCAAAAAACTGTTTCATTTTCTTAGAGACATATGCTGGACCATTATCTGTCTTTATTTGTGCAGGTATACCCATCATATATAACTTCTAGGCCATAACTTCTGGTAAATGTGTGATTACTGAATCAGCCTTTTCTGAACTCAGAGCAGTTGCCCATTGAAAACCTGACTATCAATGGTGTGGTTGGTGTACATATTTTAATTTTCCACATTCTACAAAGTGGAACACATCCATCTGCCAGATTTCACTCGTTTGAGTACTTTTTGGGTTATTTCCTGCAGTTAGTGGTGTTTGGCTATATAAAGAATAAGTAGGGCATCTCCTTATAATCTCGTTAGCTTGTTGCCATGTAATAGAAAAGTCCTTTTTTAAACCTTTGCTATTGACGTGATGTTTTTATGAGATTCTAAGGCACATGTGCCTCCTGTAATTTCTCTTCAATCAAAGTCAATTCTTTCCCAGCTTCAGCTGATAATTCCCTGGGACTATTTAAGTCTTTGTCACTATCTAACGTTTTGTTTAAATGAATTATTTGATCAGGTGTTATCCAAGAAATGGGCCATAGATTGGGAATATCTCCTAGCAATCTCTCCTAATTTGCACTTTTTGTGTTCTAATTTTCTGTAACCCTATCTTATAACCTAGATAACTGATAGAATCCCCTCTTTGTATTTTTTTCAGGAACAATTTGTAATCCCCAACTAGGAAAAATTTCCTTTACTTCTTCAAACATTCTTTCTAAAGTATCTACATTTGAATCAGATAGCAAAATGTCATCCATGTAATGCTATAGTATAGATTCAAGAAATTGCTTACATATTATTTTCAATGATTGACTTGCAAAATATTGGCACAGTGTGAGGCTATCTATCTTTTAGTAGGCTGAGAATTATTAAAGTAGCACTATGAAGGCAAATTTTTCTCTTTTTTTGGTAAAGGTATAGTGAAGAAACAATCTTTTAAATCAATAACTATAAGAGGCCATCCTGTAGGCAGTAGGGAGGGCAAAGGAATTCCAGATTGTAGAGGGCCCATAGGTTGGATAACCTTATTAACAGCTCTTAGATCTGTCACCATTCTCCATTTTCCAGATTTCTTTTTAACAACAAATTACAGGAGAATTCCAAGGGCTGTTTGATTCTTCAATATGTGAGCATCTAGTTGCTCCTCTACCAGCTGTTCTAAAGCCTGAATTTCTCTGTAGTTAAAGGTCATTGCTTAACCGATACAGTTTTCTTAGCTAACCATTTTAAAAGTAGGACTATTGGTACCTCTGAAAGTTTGCTAGTTGTTTTGTGTTTCTGTACAACCTCAATGGTTGGTGACTGTTCTTTATAGTACCTTATAATATCCTTTCCAGAAACAGGATTGGGTTTATGTTTTGTTTCTGTGACTGCAGGAATGTTATTCTGCGTATTCCATTGCTGTAACAGATCACGACCCCATAGATTATATGAGCCACATTTGGCCTCAGCCTTCCTCTCTGTCCTCCTAGCCCTATGCATTCAACCCATCTTGTGCTTCGTTTTACTTGAGATAGGGTTCCAATTCCTAGGAATTGAACATCTGCCTCTTGAAGAGGCCAATTCGGATGCCAAGATTCTGGAGTAATAATAGTCACATCCACACCAGTGTCCACTAATCCTTCAATTACAATGTTATTTATTCATACTCTCAGCTTTGGTCTCAGCTGTGATCATTTACAGAAGTTTGCCAAAATATATGTTTTTTTAATTTCTATTGGAAATTTTTATTCATCCTCCATGTTTATTCTATCATCCAGAGCAGTATGGTTTTTTACAACAGGCACTGGATTTTTCTTATTTTCCTGGGGTACATGTCCCTATAGTGACTGGGAATGACTGGACCATGTTTGATCTGAGGACCTGTGAGAGGCCCCCCCACGAGGAGTTTCTTGATGGTAATTGGTTGCCTTATTTGTCTCTTGTTGATCTACATTCATTGGTTCAGTGTTGGCCTTTGCTGCATCTTCTACATAATCCAGAAGATTGAGACATTCTGTTTTTGTCATTTCCAGAGGAAACATTATTTCTGGGAATGCCTTGTCTACAATCCCTTCTCAGATGTCCTATTCTTCCATAATTAAAATATTTGGTATTTTGATGTCTCTTAATACCTTTGGAAATTGCTTCTCCTACCCAAGCCTCGTTATTATAGTCAAATGATTCAACATTGGCTGTGTGCAGGATCCATTCATCCATTGGTGCTGGTGCTGATTTGACCTTTAAAGGCCCAAACATATATTTGTGTGTTTGTTTTTCGAGACAGGGTTTCTCTGTGTAACAACCAAGTACCTCATTGAATTCAAAACTGGCATTATTCAGAAGCCAGCAATTCAATAAGTACTCATCTAGCTTCTGGATCTGTTACCCCTATTTGTACAGCTTTAGATAATCTTTATAAAAAGTCACTAAAGTGTTCTCTTGGGCCTTGTATGACCTTAGTATATGATTCAGTTCTTCTTAATTCTTGAATCATTCAAGAACCTAAGCATTCAAATCTCTTATATGGCATGGGGGAAGATGTGTTCATTGTAAATAGCTTGACTCTGTGCATCAGCATAACAGCTCTTGCCAAGAACTTGATCTTGAGAAGCCTCAAATCCTCTCTCCAATAGCACTTCCACTGTAACTGTGGCCCATCTTCTAGCACCGCTGAGACTAATTGAAGGCAATCATGTGGAGGAGTGTCCTATTGCTTGAAACTCATGTCTTTATTGTAGGCAGAGACTGCTCATTTGCTTCCTGGCCACCCAGACCCGAAATAATCACATAAAACTGTATTAATTACAACACTACTTGGTCAACAGCTGAGGTGTTTTTCTAGCTAGCTCTTATATCTTAAATTAACCCATTTACATAATTTTGTATTTTACCGCAAGGCTGGTGGTTTACCCATAAGTTTCCCAGGCATCTGTCTCCTTAGGCAGCTACAGGGCATCTCTCTGACTCTACCATCTTTCCTCCTCTATCTGCTTGAAATTCTCACATTACTCTATTCTGCCCTCCCGTAGGCCAAAGCAGCTTTATTCATTAACTAATAAAAGCAACACATATACAGAAGAACTTCCCACACCATTTCCCCTTTTCTGTTCAAGTAAAAAGGAAGGTTTCAGCCTTAACATTAGCAATATTACATACAACAAAACAGTTATCAAGCAAGAATTATATTTACAATATTTAGTCCATTTAATTTGGAAAATTAAGGAAAATACTCTATCATCTATCCTATCTTTGTGAGTCTAATGTTTTATATCTAATCTATTTTCTATAATTATAATATGTTTCTTCAATTCCATCAAAGACTCCAGAAGGATATAATATTACCTAAGTTAACAGGAAGTGTATTGTAAGCATCTTCCAAAACTCCAGAATTGACAGAGACATCCTGCTACCTGGACAGTCACCCAAAGCTTTTCTGTAACATTAAGGTATCCATCTTGAGCCTACAGACTTATAGGATCTGGAAGACTTTTTCATGAAGCAGGAAATTTCAAAGATAGTTCTGCCTATATTGGCAGTTTGTCAATAACTTTTTTTTTCTGTGTCCTGCAGAATGTCTGGCAGACTCTTCCATGAAGCAGGAACCCAGCACGAACTGTCTCACCTTCCTTAGGCAACTTTAGCAGTCATTTTTCTCTGGGTCCTGCATGTCCAGTTCATACAGCATAACATCAAGCAGTTTCTTGCTCAAATGATTAATAAACTCCATAAGGAGACTCTTTGATGCCCATCATCCTCTTGAAGTAGATTGGTGCTGCCAGGAGCAGATGTGTCTCATTCTCATGAAAAGTCTTAGGTTCTTAAAACACTTTAAATGCCAGTTTAAAATGTTAGTCTTTGAAAGATTTGATGAATTTCTATTCACATGAATATATCTTTTTATATCTAGAAAACCTAACTAACATGACTACAATTAATTTTGACTATTATAAATGACTATCTATTAATCTGTATTTCTTAATTATACTTTACATTTTTAAATGAGCTGCACAAACACAATACCTTAATCAAAAGCAGAAATATATATATATAAAACAAAATTGACCTTAAATTTTGATCCATAAACCAAGATTCATACCAATGCAAAGTATTCATACCTATAGCATATCCCCCTTTAAAAGTAAACAAACATTTATTAACAGTCATTTAGGGAATTTGGGCATAGTTCTCTCCAAACTGCTTCCTGCTTTTTGTTGGGTGAAATAATATTTTAGGGTTCACAGAGACCTCTTGGAGGGGGTCTTGGTCAATCAAACCACATTAGTCTAGAAGGAATCCAAAGGTTCTTGCACTCTGTGGAAACAAAAGCAGAACCTCTTCTCCAAAGCAACATATCCTTAGACCCAAATTTTGAAGTCAAGATACCTTTAAAATATATATGTTGGTTTTGCTTGGCAGCCTCTACAATGAAATGTCTCTCTGTACTTAGCTCATTCACAGTCAAAAAATTCAAAGAAACTACTATAATATACATAATCCAGACTCTCTGTGTATTTTCCATCTTTATGTGGCTTGTTTTTCTCACTCTATTACTTTTTCTACAAATTTAATATTTATTTTATTATCTTTACTCCTTTAATCTATGACTTCTATACTCTTTTATATTATAACTATGTAAACTCCTTTTCTTCTTTCTCCTAAATCTATGTATATTTATCCAACCCTGTGACCCATTCAGAGGTCTTATTCATCTGAATCTCTCTTTATTGTATATCTGCAATTATTTTCTGATCAGGACCACTTCTTAAAATGCTAAGCAGCGTGGCTAGGGCTAAGGCTGCTTTGTGTTTTGGCTCTGCCCAGTCCAACATGGTGGAGGTCCATCCAGTGCCAGCTCTGCGAGCCATGCTCACAGCCCCATTTCCAGGCACTCAGAGGGTCTATGTTGCCATTAAGCAAGTTGTAGCACGCTGCTCACAGACCCCATTTAAGTGCAGGACTTCCCAAAAGAGCCAGAGTTCATTCTGCCAGCATGAACCAGGAAGCTGGATCTTAAAGAAGCCGTGCAATTTTTTGCTGCTAACACTGAGTCAGGAAGACTTCTCTTAAAGGAACCACAGCATCCTTGCTCACTGCCAGCAAACAACCCATCCAAAAAAAAATGCAGCTACCTAGAAGCTGTGTTAAATTCTGGGTTTTTTTTTTTTTTGTGTGTGTGTGTGTGTGTGTGTGTGTGTGTTTGGAATTCTTTTAAGCTTTCTCAGATTATATGTGGATGTAGTCAGCCCATGCTGAGTTGCAGTATGACGGAGGCAGTGTGTTCATTTTCTGGCCACCCAGACCTGAAATAATCACACAGAAACCGTGTTAATTATAGCACTGCTTGGCCAATAGCTTATGCGTCTTTCTAGCTAGCTCTTATATCTTAAATTAACCCATTTCTATTATTTTGTGTTTTACCATGAGGCTCGTGGTTTACTGGTAAGGTTCCCAAGCATCTGTCTCCTTCAGCAGCTACTGGCTTCTCTGTGACTCCTCTGTCTTTCCTCCTCTATCTGCTTGAAATCCTCACCTTACTCTATTCTTCTTGCCGTAGGCCAAAGGAGCTTTATTCATTAACCAATAAAGCAACACATACACAGAAGGACCAATTCCCTAGCAAATGGTGAATGCATGCATAAGACACTACTGCTTGTTTAGTCTCTCTTAGCCCTTTCATACCTATAGGTTCCCATTTACATTCTGTTTCCATTTGGGTATTGAGTATTTGCTGGCCTTTCAGAGGTAGTAACAGGATAAGTAGCTAACACTCTTGGTCGGTCATCTCTGACTCTGAGAGGTGCTGGTGATGCTAAATCCTTTGCCTGCACCTCCTCTCCTTGCTTATCAGTCTGACAAGTTCCTCAGTCGATTCAAATCTCTTATCGCTGACTTTTGTAAAGCCTGAATCTTTTGACCTGTGAATAGTTCTAATGGTTTTATCAAATCAATTAATTTATGGTTCTCATTCTGCACATGTGATCCCAAGGTTTAAAATTTTTCCATTATTGATATCTTATCATCTTTAGATATTATTTGGATGGTGTGTATATTGCCTCCCTGGAGGGATGTTCTATCTGCTAGCTTATCATAACTTTTTAACAGATTTCAATTGTCAATTTCAACAGTGTTAATCCTTTCAGATAATCTCTCAATAACCTTTTGTAAGGTTTCATAACCCATTGACATGGATTGAATTTTGCCTGTCAAATTAAGGCTATCATTTTCAATAGTATGAGTCCTTTCAGCTAAAGAATGTATCCTTCCTAAAAGTTTCTCATTCTTGACTCTGTTATCAAACCATTTTTTAAGGATATAATATGAAGAACAAAGCTAATAGCTACCATGGCCACAAAAATATATGTACCAGGCAGGTCATATACCTCTAGCAGAATTCCATCCATAGTAGAAACAAAGAGGTTATTAAATTCCTAGATGGTGATATTGTCTGCAATTATCTTGGGATTGGTTTACAATTTTCTAATTTATTTATTAATCAAATTAACTTACCTCCATTATAATTTTCAGAAAATTGTTGTATGTGTAATAATCTTGATTGGCCAGCAGGTATTGCAGTTACGGCAGTAAGGCAGGTCAGAAATAGTACCTAAGACTTAGAATTACTAACAAATTTATTTAAATACCTAAAAGCAGCACACCCACATATCGAGAAGGTTTGAGTTGGGCAGAAGGTCAAGAAACCCAGAGTTTGCAGGCAGTCATGAACCGTGAGGTTACTGGGAGCACAAGCCTGCGTTCCAGGTGCGAGGTTAGAGCTTCTGCTCCCAGAGTCAGAGCTTGGCCTGAACAGAGCCGGCCTGGCAGCAGCCAGAGAAGCCATGGGGAGTTGGGGCAGAAAACAGTGGGCAGCAGTAGGCGGGACCAAGCCACGTGGGCACAGGCCATGGTAGAAAATTGCCAATTTGCCACGGGAGGCCCGCCAAGCCAAACCATGTGCAATTGTGTGCTAGAAGGGTGGCTCAGCTACGGAGGGGTGGCTCAGCTGCGCAGTGGTGGCTCGGCTGCGCAGTGGTGGCTCAGCTACGGAGGGGTGGCTCAGCTACGGAGGGGTGGCTCGGCTACGGAGGGGTGGCTCGGCTGCGGAGGGGTGGCTCGGCTGCGCAGGGGTGGCTCGGCTGCAGAGGGGTGGCTCGGCTGCGGAGGGGTGGCTCGGCTGCGGAGGGGGTAGCTCGGCTGCATGGGGTGGGAGAAGGACACAGACAGGGGTCTGGGCAGGGTCCAGCAATGGTGTGGACTCAGGACACATCAGCACCAATTTGTTGGCATACAAAACAGTTACAAAATAGCCTGGAATGAAGTATAACAAAGGCTTATTTATCTGGGGATAAACTCACAGAAATAGTAGCGATCCACAGTCTCTGTGTGCGTTGGGAACTGGAACCGAATCCAGCAGCCAAGAGGCCTACACACGCTTTTCATCTGCATTTATAGCACATGAGCCAACGCCCAAAGTGGGCTGGTATCTTAAAGGCTATTGGCTGCAGGAGTTCCCACAGCACCATAGGGCAAGTGGCGGGAGTGGGTTCCCTTCGTCCAGCCCATGGGTCCTGAAGGTCAGTCTTGTTGGCAGAAGCCTGTCCCCTCTGAGTCATCTTATTGGCCTTAATTAATTAATTAATTGGGGCTCTTGGGGATTGAGCTCAGGTCCCTATGCTTGCAAGGTAGCACTTTACCAACTGAGCTGCCTCCCAGACCCTGAAGTACAGTTTTGCTGTGCATTTAGGGATTTGTATTTCTTCTCTGAGAGGTAAATACCATCCTGCACAAAACACAGAATATGGGGTGGGGTCTCTGGAGGTAAGTGACCGTATCTGCCACCCTTGTCACCCCCAAGTCCCAAGCTACTCACTGACTCCTGTCAACACCTACAGTGACCAGCTGTTGGTACAACTGTGCCTTATCAGGAGAACGTGTGTATCTTATAGTCCTGGCTGACCTAACCCCAGCTTCATACATGGGGCTCAGTTCACATCATTGAATATGGGAGTGGACCACAAAAATCTGCTGACAGTAAAACTTATCTGAGACAAAAATGTATTCAAAATCTAGTGCCTGGGAATTCTCAGTGTTCCTGGCAGTGTTCATGTGTGTTGCATTGTATGACTTCACTGCAGCCTTGGCTTGACCACACACACACACACACACATGCACACACATGCACACACATGCACACACACGCACACACACACACACACACACACCACCAGGGCACGCTCTTGGAATGCTCCCACTCAGACTGGCAACTGCTCTGCACTGAGACCTGTGTGCTTTTCTAGCGACAAGAGACATAGGTTTCCTTATATTGTTACACCCAAAAGTTATGAGGAGAAAGACCAAATCCACGATTGTCTAATTAAAGCAAGCTTTATTTTAGAGGTGGCCCTGGTACTGGTCAGCTGGCTCTCTCACCCTAAATCGGGATTTTTCAGAGCAGCCCTGGATGTGGGGAAGACAAGGTTTTTATAGTTCAGAGGGGGTCCCAGGTGGGGGTTTGGAGGACAAAGTAGGTGGGGTTACAGGAGCAGAACATAAGCACAGCAACCCCCTGGAACAGAGACAACAGGCAGCCATAGCAACCCCCTGGAACAGAGACGACAGGCAGCCATAGCAACCTCCTG
>PVIU01033221.1:0-12631 GCA_004026605.1 Ondatra zibethicus
GCTGTGGAAAATGTTCTTGTACATTATAAATATTTGTCACTCATAGTGGTTTAATAAAATGCTTACTGGCCAGTAGCCAGGCAGAAGCATAGGCAGAACAACCAGACTAAGAGAATTCTGGGAAAAGGAAAGGCAGAGATGCAGTCACCAGCCAGAGGCAGTGAAAACAAGATGAGAATGTATCACTGAAAGAAGGTATCAAGCCCTGTGACTAAACATAGATAAGAATTATGGGTTAATTTAAATTGTAAGAGCTAGTTAATAATAAGCCTGAGCAAATAGGCCAAACTGTTTATAATTAATATAAACCTTTGTGTGTTTTGTTGGGACTGAACAACTGCAGGATCAAGTAGGACAGAAGCTTCCATATACCAATTTGTTAGTTTTATAGGTTAGTTCAGGTTAAAAGGACATGATATTTGATGAACTATTATGTCTTCTAATTAAGAGGTGTCTCTTGTTCAAATAGAATCTTTGTCAATTTTGATGGCATCCATAGATTTTTCTTCTGCTGTCAAAACAAAAGCAAACACCTTCCCCAACATAACACATGTCCTGGCTTCAATTCTGAAGTTAGTACATCTTTAAAGGGCTGAATTAATTTTGTAATTTTTTTACATTCAAAGTCTTTCCATAGCTGTCATTCCTTTCTCACTAGCATTTAAAAAATTCAATGTTAATATAGCATTATGAAACGTGTTTTTGTGGGTATTTATCGTTCCTCTCAGTTTATTTAACATATTCTTTAGAGTTCAACTTGATCTTTCTATAACTGCCTGCCCTGTAGGATTTTGTGATATGTCTGAAATATGTTTTATATTATAATAAGCAAAAGACTGTTTTATTTTCTTAGAGACATATGCTGGACCTTTGTCTGTCTTTATTTGTGTAGGTATACTGATGATGACTATAACTTCTAGCAAATGTGTGATTACTGAATCTGCCTTTTTCTAGCTCAAATTAGTTACCCATTGAAAACTTGAATAGGTGTCAGTGGTGTGGTATATATATTTTAGTTTTACAAATTCTACAAAAGGGAACACATCCATCTGCCAGACTTCATTTCTTTAAGTACCCTTTGAGTTACTTCCTGCAGGTAGTGGTGTTTGGTTATATAAAGAACAAGTAGGATATTTCCTTATAATCTCCTTGGCTTGTTGCCATGTAATGAAAAAGTCCTTCTGTAAACCTTTGCTATTGACATGTTATTTTTAAGAAAATTTGAGGACTCAGAAGATTTCCAATCAATAATTGATCAATTCCTGCATTACATTGCCCTAGAGGACCTGGCAAATGGGTATGGGTTGGATGTGTGTTATGTATATGGGATAATGTCTACTCATGATTATATCTTGTACCTGAATAAAATAATGAAGTCAGTTCTGCATCATCTGGTATAAATTCAGTGGTTTCAATATACAAAACAACTCTTTCTGCATATTGTGAATCAGTAACTATGTTGAGAGGTTCTTTAAAATCCCTTAGTACCATGAGAATAGCATATAATTCTGAATTTTGGGCAGAATCATAAGGGTTTTGTTCCACTTTACTTAATTTTTTTATATGTAACCTGCCTTTCCTTATTTATTTGTATTGGAATAGAATGTAGGGGTTCCAGTTATTGATTTGTCCCATACAATGTGAAGAAGGATCCAATTAGCTCTTTTTGTAAGTCAAATTTTCTCACTTTCGGGATAGTTGTTGCTAATTTCTCCCAAAAATCTCTTTTCCTGGGGCTTACTTTCTTCCCATAATTTGATAATTTCATCATTATTAAAGGTACTATAATTTCTGATGGGTCTGTTCCTGCTAATTGATGAAGTCTCAATTTTCCTCTTATTATTAACTAAGAGACCTTTTCCACATAAGTTTTAATTTTTTACTCAGTTTATGTGGTAAAACTATCCATTCTAAGACAATATCTTCCCTCTGCATTAAAATTCATGTTGGGTAATATTTGGAGGATAATAGTCATTCTGATCTTATTAAAACATAAATAAAACATCGCTACAACTAGTTTTGACTCTTATGAAGATTATGATGAAAAGAAGCAAACAGAGCAGGGAAAAACACAAAGTATACAATTTGAGTAGGAAAGGAGCACCAGCAATTGGAATGAAGCTAAGTCCTGGGTTCAAGGAGATAAACAGATTGATAAATGAAATAAAGGGAATTGTAAAATTAGAGCAAGACTTGGCCAACGTAAGCAACTGATGTGGGATTCCCTGCTGTATGCTGTTGTGAGGAGGCCACTAGTTTGTTCTTGGCTGCTTAGCTCTGGATTAATCACATAGAAACTGTATTAATTAAACCACTGCTTGGACCATCCTCCCTGACATGATAATAATGAGGTAAACGTTTTAACTGGCAGTTAGGTTCCCAATTAAACACCTTATATTATAAGAGCTACCTTGATCATCGTGTCACATCATGACAATAGAACCATAACACAAGTGTTCTTGCTTTTATTTAAAATATAATTTATTATAAATTTTTGCTTGTTTATCAGTTAGCATACAAACTAATTACAGAATTTTTATATGTACTTTCCTTCTTTTATCTTCTTGAATACTCTTCTGACCTCACTGTCATACCTTTTTCTTATCCCTTCAATTCTTAGTAGTCCCTTTTCTACCACAGGTTACATGTATCCATTATTTAATTCTTGACCATCAAAATTGATTTCTCCTTTTCATGGTTGTCTTTCCAGTTTTGTGGCCTATACAAAGATTCACACACACACACACACACACACACACACACACACACACAAACACATGCACACACACATAAACATGAAAAGCTGTTACTTTCTCTTTTTCACCCGTGTATACTCATTTTATCTTTTAAAATTAATTTTACTGAGCTCTACATTTTTCTCTGCTTCCCTGTCTTCCTCTCCACCTGCCAACACTCTCCCATGGTTCCCATGCTCCCAATTTAATCAGGATATCTTCTATTTTTCTACTTCCCATGTAGATTATATCCATGTATGCCTCTCTTAGAGTCCTCATTGTTGTCTAGGTTCTCTGGGATTGTGATTTGTAGGCGTTTTTCTTTGTTTTATGTTTAAAAACCCCTTATGATTGAGTACATATGTTATTGGTCTGTCTGTGTCTCACTCAATATGATATTTTCTAGATCCATCCATTTGCCTACAGATTTTAAGATGCCATTTTTTTCTCCATTCTTCAGTTGAGAGGCATTTAGGTTTTTTCCAGGTTCTGACTATGACAAACAATGCTGCTATGAACATAGTTGAACACATGTACTTGTGGTATGATTGAGCATCCTTTGGGTATATATCCAAAAGTGGTATTGCTGGGCCTTGAGGAAGGTTGTTTCGTAATTTTCTGAGAAATAGTCATACTGATATTCAAAGAGACTGTACCATCTTGCCCTCCCATTAGCAATGCAGGAGTGTTCCCTTTATCCCATAACCTCTCCAATGTCATCAGTGTTTTTGATTTTGGCCATTGTTACAGGTGTAAGATGGAATATCAAAGTTGTTTTGATTTGCATTTCTCTGATGGCTAAAGATGTTGAACATTTCCTTTCAGCCATTATAGATTCCTCTGTTGAGAGTTCTTTGTTTAAGATTGTACTCCATATTTTTTTAATTGGAGTATTTGTTCTTTTGATGATCAATTTCTTGAGTTCTTTGATTATTTTGGAGATCAGACCTCTGTCTGATATGGGGTTGGTGAAGATCTTTTCCTCTTCTGTAGGCTGCTGTTTTGTCTTATTGACCTTATCCTTTGCTTTACAGAAGCTTTTCAGTTTCAGGAGGTCCCATTTATTGATTGTTTATGCTACTGGTGTTATATGTAGGAAGTGGTCTCCTGTACCAATGTGTTCAAGTGTACTTCCCACATTCTCATCTATGAGGTTCAGTGTTGCTGGTGTTATGTTGAGGTCTTTAATCCATTTGAGCTTGAGGTTTGTACATGGTGATAGATATGGATCTATTTTCATTCGTCTACATGTTGATATCCAGTTATACTAGCACCACTTGTTAAATAGGCTTTCTTTTTTCTATTTGATATTTTTTTGCTTTTTCGTCAAAAATCAAGTGTTCATAGGTGTGTGACTTAATATCCGGGTGTTCGATTTATTTCCATTGGTCCCCCTGTCTGTTTTTATGCCAATACCAGGCTGTTTTATGTACTGTAACTCTGTAGTAGAATTTGAAGTCAGGGATTATGATGCCTCCAGAAGTTCCTTTATTATACAGGATGTTCTGGCCATTCTGGGTTTTTTGCTTTTCCATATGAAGTAGAGTACTGTTTTCCCAGGGTCTGTGAAGAATTTTCCTGGGATTTTGATGGACATTGCATTGAATCCATAGATCGCTTTTGGTAAGAATGCCATTTTTACTATGTTAATTCTACCTACCCAAAAGCATGGGAGATCTTTCCATTTTCTGGTGTCTTCAATTTCTTTCTTCAAAGATTAAAGTTCTTGTCATACAAGTCTTCCATTAGTTTGGTTAGAGTTACTTCTAAATATTTTATGCTGTTGTGGCTATTGTAAAGGGTGATGTTTCTCTGATTTATTTATCAGCCCATTTATCATCTGTGTAAAGGAGGGCTACAAATTTTTTGAGTTAATCTTGTATCCTGCTGCATTACTGAAAGTGTTGAAGTATGAGGTGTACAAGTCCCTTAGTAGAATTCTTGGGGTCACTTATCTAAACTATCATATCATCAGCAAATAGTGAGAGTTTGACTTCTTTTCTAATTTGTATCCCCTTGATCTACTTTTGTTGACTTATTGCTCTAGCTAGAACCCCAAGAACTATGTTGAATAGATATGGAAAGAGTGGACAACCTTGTCTTGTTTCTGATTTCAGTGTGATCACTGTGAGTTTCTCTCCATTTAGTTTGATGTTGGCTGTTGACTTGCTGTATATTGCCTTTATTATGTTTTGGTATGTTTATTATATCCCTGCTCTCTTCAAGACCTTCATCATGAAGGGATGTTGTATTTTGTCGAATGTTTTTTCAGCATCTAATGAAATGATCATGTGGTCTTTATTTTTCAGTTAGTTTATATGGTGGATTACATTGACAGAATTTTGTATGTTGAACCATCCCTGCCTCTCTGGGTTGAAGCCAATTTGATCATGGTGAATGATGGTTCTGATGTGTTCTTGGATTTGATTTGCCAGTACTTTATTGATTATTTTTGTGTCAATGTTCATGAAAAAGATTGGTCCATAATTCTCTTTTTTAGTAATATCTTAATGTGGTTTGGGTATCAGGGTAATTGTAGCCTCATAAAAAGAGTTCGGCAATGTCCCTTCTATTTCTATTGTGTGGAACAATTAGAGGAGTATTGGTATTAGTTCTTTTTGAAAATCTTATAGAATTCTGAGCTGAAACCATCTGGTCCTGGGAGACTTTTGATGACTATTTCTATTTCTTTAGCAGTTATAGGTCTATTTAATTTGCTTATCTGGTCTTGATTTAATTTTGGTAAGTGATATTAATCCAGAAAGTTGATCATTCCCTTTAAGTTTTCCAATTTTGTGGAGTACAGGTTTTCAATATATGACCTGATAATTCTCTGGATTTCCTCCATGTCTGTTGTTATGTCCCCTTTTCCATTTCTGATTTTGCTAATTTGGATGTTTTCTCTCTGTCTTTTGTTTAGTTTGGATAAAACTTTGTCTATTATGTTGATTTTCTCTAAGAACCAACTGTTTGTATCTTTGATTCTTTGTATTGTTTTCTTTGTTTCTATTTTGTTGATTTCAACTCTCAATTTGATTATTTCCTGCCATCTAGTTCTCTTAGGTGAGTTTGCTTCTTTTTGTTCTAAAGTTTTCAAATATTCTGTTAATTCACTAGTGTGGGATTTTCCCACCTTCTTTATGTAGGCATTTACTGCTATGAACTTTCCTCTTAACACTGCTTTCATTGTGTCTCATGAGTTTGGATATGTTGTGTGGTCATTTTCATTGAATTTTAGGAAGTCTTTAATTTCTTCCTTTATTTCTTCCTTGACCCATTGATACTTCAGGCGAGCACTGTTTAATTTACATGTGTTTGTGGGCTTTCTGGAATTAGTGTTGCTATGAAATTCTAATTGTAAGCGATGGAGATCTGATAAGATACATGGGGTTATTCCAATTTTTTAAAATAACTGTTGAGGTTTGTTTTGTTTCTGAGAATGTGGCCAATTTTTGAGAAGGTTTCATGAGGTGCTCAGAAGAGGTATATTCTTTTATGTTTGGACAGAATGTTCTATAGACATCTGTAAGTCCATCTGAGTCATAACATCTGTTAGTTTCCTTATTTCTCTGTTCATTTTTTGTCTGAAAGTCCATTTGAGTCATAACATCTGTTAGTTTTCTTATTTCTCTGTTCATTTTTTGTCTGACTAACCTGTCCAGTGGTGAAGAGTGGAGGGTTGAAGTCTCCCACTATTATTATGTGGGGTTTAATGTATGATTTAAATTTTAGAATTTTTTTTTTTTACATATGAGAGTGCCTGTGGAATGGACGCTTAAAAGAAATCCCACACTAGCTCAGAATTGAGAAATAGATGGTTATTTATTTAGGGGTAAACTCACAAATGAGAATTCTCTGCTTGAACGGAGAACAGAGATCAAATCCAGCAATTCAGCAATCCAAAAGAGCAGCCGGGGAAGAAGGGGTGGATGCAGGCTCTGCATCAGCATATATAGTAAAAGAGGCCACACCCCAGTTGTTGGGTAACCACAAGCTGTAAGACTTCCTACAGCACCTTCCCCTTTTGTTTAAATAAGAGAGTTCTAAGCCTAATACAAAATTATATACAATAAGAACAAATATATTCAATAATTATCTTATCCTAACTAGTTTAAATCTTGTAAGATAAATAACCTTGCCAAGTCATGAGAGGAAATTAACTACAATTATCTAGTCTTCAACCACATCAAAGATCCGAGAAGAGAAATAATATTACTTGAGTAAGTAAGAAGTGCAATGAAGCAACTCCCAAAATGCACAACAAATGTCAGAGACAACTGGCTACCTGGGCAATCGCCCAAAGTCTCATTTGCAACATTGAAGCAACCAACTTTGGCTAAGGTTTAGAAACTGACAGACCATTTTCAAAGGCAGGAAATTTTTCAATACCGTTTTACCCTGTCTTGGCAAGATTTGACAGTACTGCTTATCCATTTCCAGATACTATGTATCTTGTCAGTGGTTGAGGCATGGGTATTTCTTTGCCCAAAGGCCAGTTTTGCCAAGAAGAAAACAAACTTCATTGGAGTGTGTTCATTGCTCAACATTCTCTCGGGAATAGATCAGTGCTGCCAGGAGCAATTATGTCTCACTTCAACAGAACCCTAAGTTATTTAAATGCCATTTCTACAGCTCTTTGAAGTGGTTGAATATTATCTATCTATTCAGAATATAATCTCTATGTATCTAAAGAACCTGATTAGTCTACCTATACGTATGACAAACATAGATGACTATTGATCTATAAATCTTAATACCCATATAACTTAAAGACTAAGACAATAAATAACTATGCAATAAATGAGGACAATGACCTCAAAATGTAAACAATGTATAAGTATCTTGATCAGAGGTAGAAATGTACATTGCAATATAATAAATATATATCAATATATAAAATATGTTTTAAGCAGAGGTAGAAGCATGCATGCATACAATATTCAATATAATTTAACTTTGTATCAATATACAAGAATCTATACCAATGTAATTGTCTATAAATAGTAACTCACAAGTATTCACTCTATTACTTACTATTATTATTAGTGTGAGTGAGTTCATACCAATCTATTATCCCATCCAATTTTCTCTTTTTTTCAAAGAGATCCCTGAGCCTATAAAATTTCCCCCCCAACTCCCAACCATATACCAATTATAATCAACCCCTAAATGATATCCCTAACCCTGTAAACAAACTTTGTTGGGAGAGGGGACATAGTCTTCTAGAATTACTTCCAACTGTCATGGGGGTGATGTTCTTTCTATGGGATCCTGTGAAAATAAAATGATGGTTAAGTTTCAAGATTCACGTCTGATATAATTGTAACTAGTTCCTTAGTATTTGGTGGAGGTCTGGCCAGAACATTGTAAAAATGTGCACCATTTCAGCTAACCAAATTGGAAGCATCTTGTGCAGCTGGTACCCAAAACAGGTCTTGTAGTAGTGCAATCAGCATCATGACGTCATATCAACCAGGTGGAGTTGTTGTTGTGGGGCCCCATCTTCTTCCTGGAAACTTCAAAGATTACTGCAGAAAAAAATCATTGTTCATTGTGGAAAATGTAAGCATTATTTATATAGGCATATACAGACATATATTCAAAGAAAGGTATGATAAATTCAAAAATATACATGAAGAAAAGTAAAATTTTTTTCTAAATTCTTTTTTCTTCCTGTACCATACCAGATGGCTCTTGACATGAGACAGAAACTCTGGATTTTTCTTTTAACAACATGCTTGGATTTAGAGAAGGACAGAGCCATTGTCCACATCCAAAACCAGCTCTATATATTCATAAATATACATATATATGTATATATTTTATCACTTGTCCTTACCAGTCATATTCATTTTTCTTGATGATTCTTATTGGATAGCTATTTTTCCTTCTGTCAGCATCCAAACATCCAGGGTCTCTTGAATTTTTGAAGATGAGTATTTTCCTGCAAAGACAAAAACAGAACCCTGCCCCCACCCTATATGCTTTCCTTACCACCTGCATGGTTATCACCATTGTGTTTGAGCTGTCATTTCTCCTTTGCAAGAGGTTTCTCCTTTACAAACTGAATCTTTTAATTTTGATGGTATCCATAGTTTTTCTTCTGTGGAAACAAGAGCAAAACCCATTCCCCAACACATCACATCTCTTGGCTTCCATTGTGAGGTCAGCACATTCTTGAAATAAACCAGTTGATTTAATTCAGAAGACTTTTCTATTATCTATTGTCTGTCTGCTGCTATTGTCCCTTTCTCATTAGTGTTAAGAAAATTCAAGGTTAATAAAGCATTATGTAATCTATTTCTGGGGACATTTTTCTACCCCTGTCTGTTTGTTTAACATATCCTTTATAGTTCACTTTGATATTTCTATAACTGCTTGAACTGTAGGATTGTGTGGCATACCTGTAATATGTTTAATATTATAATAAGCATAAAACGGTTTCATTTTCCTAGAGACATATGCTTGGCCATTATCTGTCTTTATTTGTACAGGTATACCCACGATGCCATAACTTCTAATAAATATGTGATTTCTGAATCAGCATATATAGTAAAAGAGGCCATGTCCCCATAGGTGGGTAACCACAAGCTGTAAGACTTCCTATAGCAGGTGCCTTTGTATTTGGGACACAGATGTTCATTATTGAGATTTTCTCTTGATGGATTTTTCCTGTGACTAATATGAAGTGTCCTTCTTTGTCTCTTTTGATTGATTTTAGTTTGAAGTCTATTTTGTTAAATATTAGGATAGCTACACCAGCTTGTTTCTTAGGTCCATTTTCTTGGAAAATATTTTCCCAACCCTTTACACTGAAGCAATGTCTGTCAGTGAGGTTGAGGTGTGTTTCTTGTATGCAACAGAATGGTGGATTCTGTTTTTGTTTCCAATCTATTAGCCTGTGTATTTTTATAAGTGATTTGACTCCATTTATATTAAGGGATATTAATCACCAATGATTGCTATCTTCTGTTATTTTAGTTCTCATTGTTGGTGATGTTATTTTGTGTGTTTTCCCCTTGTTTGGGATTTGCTGTGGTGAGATCATCAATTGTCTCTGATTTTGTTGATGTAGCCAACTTCCTTGGGTTGGAATTTTCCTTCTAGTCTTTTTTGTAGGGTTGGGTTTGTGGCTAGGTATTGGTCAAATCTGGTTTTGTCATGGAATATCTTGTTTTGTCCTTCTATGGTAATTGAATGTTTGTTGGGTATAGTAGTATGGGCTGGCATCTGTGGTCTCTTAATGTCTGCATAACACTTGACCAGGACCTTCCGTTTTTCATTGTCTCCACTAAGAAGTCAGGTGTAATTCTTATAGGTCTACCTTTATATGTTACTTGGCCTTTTTCCTTTGCAGCTTTTAATATTCTTTCTTTATTCTGTATATTTATTGTTTTGATTATTATGTGGCGAGGGGACTGGTTTTTTTTGATCCAGATCATTTGATGTTCTGTAAGCTTCTTGTATCTCATAGGCATATCTTTCTTTAGGTTGGGAAAGTTTTCTTCTATTATTTTGTTAAATATATTTCTGTGCTTTTAAGCTGAACATTTCTTTCTTTTATACCTATTATTCTCAGGTTTGGTCTTTTCATGGTGCCCCATATTTCTTGGATAATTTGTGTTAAGCTTTTGTTAAATTTAATGTTTTCTTTGACTTATGAGTCTATTTCCTCTATTGTATCTTCAGCACTTGAGATTCTCTCTTCTATCTCTTGTATTCTGCTGTTTATGCTTTCATTTGTGGTTCTTGATCATTTTCTCATGATTTCTGTTTCTATAATTCCCTTAGCTTGTGTTTTCTTTATTGTCTCTATTTCAGTTTGCAAGTCTTGAATAGTTTCTTTCATATGTTTGATTGCTTTTTCTTGGTTTTCTTTTAGGGATTTGTTGATGTCTTCCAATTTTTGTTTCTTTTCCGCCATTTCTTTTAGGGAATTTTTTATTTCCTCCTTAAGGGCCTTTTAGGTCATTTTCTTCTGTTTCATCTATATTTGGTTGTTCGAGTCTTGCTATTGTAGGGTCACTAGTTTTTACTGGTGTCATGTTGCCTTTTGTGGTGTTGCATGTGTTTTTACCTTGTCTACCCATCTTTTCCTCTCATTGATGTAGTCATAGTCTTCCAGGTGCAAGTAGATCCAAGGCTCAGATGGTTCCTCCTCATGGTGCAGTCAGTGACATGGTTCCAGTAACCCTGTTGGTCCCTCTGTGTTCCTGGAGGTCACTTGGTGCTCCTGGGGTTTGCTCTGCTCCTGTGAAGTTTGCTGTCTCAGGCCTGCTCTGGCCTAGGTTGCTGGCTCAGTCCTGTTTCTGAAAATGTTCCTGGTGTGGATCTGCTCCTTCCTATGTGGAGTTTGCTCATATTTGCTACTTTCTATTGGTGAGAAAAAGTATAATGACCAATTACAACTTATAGAAGAAATAATTTGTGTTGGCTTATAGTTATAGGAGGAGAATCCAAAATGGTGGAGTCGACTGTCATCAAGCATTTGGAGTATGGATATGAACAATTTCATCTTTAACCACAAACACAAAGCACAAAGAAC
This sequence comes from Ondatra zibethicus, assembly GCA_004026605.1. Lineage (NCBI taxonomy): Eukaryota > Metazoa > Chordata > Mammalia > Rodentia > Cricetidae > Ondatra > Ondatra zibethicus. The sequence goes on from PVIU01033221.1 coordinate 11,281, forward strand.
CAGAAGTGACATGAGGCTATATATCCCCCCCCAGTTATGTATTTCCCTAACAATACTGAACCTCCATTAGGTTTTATAACCTTCAGATTTTATAACGTTCTAATACGATGTCACCAAGTGGAAAACAAATATTAAAATGCATGAGATTATATGGTACATTTCTTATTAAATCTATATGATTTCACTCTCTAGTCCCCAATGGTTTTGTGGTCATTTCATGGAGCAACATGTATTTTGTCAATTTAAAAGTCTCTACAGTTTTTAGCAGTCTTAGCACAATTCAAAATCTCTTCTGAGATTCAAGGTGATAGTTTAACTTTAACTTTTTATAAAATAAATATTAAAAATATATACTTTGGACATACAATGGCACAGAATATACAGTCCCATTCCAAAAATAGGGAGTGGATGCATAGTCATGTTTGGCTGCCAACTTTGGATGGACTTGTGTCTCTGTCAACCATATTTGCAACAATATGCAGTATTTTTCTTTCCAACTCTGCATAATCTCACTCTAATACATTAATTTCTAAATCCATCCATTTTCTTGTGAATTTCATTGTTTTTATTTTTTATGATTAATAAAAGGGTTATTTATTTAGGGGGAAAGCTTACAGATCACTGTCCTAGACAACTGCCCTCTGCATGACCAGGGACAGAGTCTAGTAGCCGGAAGTGGAGCCAGAAGCAAGAGAGAGAGAGCAAGGCTACAGCTGCTTTTTAAAGCAAAAGAGGCCATGCCCAAGTGACTGGCATCTTAATGGCTATTGGCTGAAGGAGCGGAAGAAGCTCCTGCAGCACCAACCTCTTTTGTTTAAGAGAGTTCCAAACCCAATACAAAAAAAGTATATACTAGGAACATATATCAAGTATAAGATTAGGATTACAATCAGCATAAACAATATGAAGCAAGGAACATATGCTAGATGTTTTATTTTTTTTCCACATTTAATTTTTTATTATTGCATTATAAATAGTACCATTCAAAATTTCCACCTCCTCCGCTCCTCCCATTTCCCTCCCGCTTCCCCGCTTCCCCTCCCCTTTTCCCCTCCAGTCCTAAGAGAGGACAGGTTACCCTGCCCTGTGGGAAGCCCAAGGCCCTCTCGTCTCCATCCAGGCCTAGGAAGGTGTGAATCCCAACTGACTGGGTCCCAAAAAGCCAGTACATGCAGTAGAAACAAATCCCAGTGCCATTATCATTGGCTTCTCAGTCAGTCCCCATTGTCAGTCATAGTCAGAGAGTCTGTTTCGATCACATGCTCGTTCAGTCCCAGTCCAGCTGGCCTTGGTGAGCTCCCACTAGATCAGGCACACCATCTCAATGGGTGGACGAATCCCTTGCGGTTCT
>PVIU01033222.1:0-12637 GCA_004026605.1 Ondatra zibethicus
AATGTTTGCTTTAAATCAAGGAAGAATTAGGAGAAAGAACAAGAGGTATGCATAATTAAACAGGCTTAGATGAAAGTCTGTCTGGTTGAACATTGTCTCTGTTCTTGTTCTCCAAGGTCATCTTTATTAGCTAATCCTGCCGTTGCTGGAGAGAACCAATCTGACTCCTATAAAATGATTTCTTTGATTTAGATTCTCAAAAAAAATGTATCTATAATCCACTCAGTTCTCATAGCACAACCACGTCACACGATCATGACACAGTTAATTCATGTACTTTTAAATTATTTTTTAAATTTTTTGAAATTATAATATAACATTTCTCCCATCTTTCCACCTCCAAGCCTTCACATGTACTCATGCTTACATTTTTTTCAAATTCATGGCTTTTTAGTATTAATTATTATTCTGTTCATACATATCACAAATATATTAATACAACTGCTTAGTCTGTATAAGTTAATTGTGTGTGTGTTTTCAGGGCTGAGCATATGGTTTAGTATACACAACTGGTGTGTGGTCTCTCCGCCTCTCTCTCTGTCTCTGTTTCTTTCTCTCTCTGTATCTTAACTACATCCTACTCTAGCATCACATTTTTCTTAGCCTCTCATTGGCTTTATCATTGTATTTTTATTCTCTGGCTGCCCAGGATTCATTCTCAATGAAAGTAATTTAAAACATAAATTATGTAGTATCAATTTCCTCTAAACTATTCCAAAATATTTATATCTCACTCAAGACAAAGCCAAATTCTTTTAATATCTCTGAGTTGTCATAGATTTTGATCTCTTACCCACTATTTTCTCTGGTCTTATCTCTGTATGAATCACCCTGGTTTCCTTTTTTATCCTCACTCATGGTAGCTATTTCCAGTGCTGGTGTCTTGATACCTCTTTTTCCCTAGGGTTGGAATGTATTGTTACTGGATAAAGTGTAGCTTTCCCCCTATGTATTGTAGGTCTTTGCTGACAATTGTCCTAGTGAACTGACTTTCTGGTCACTGTATTAAAATTTCTTATTCCCTCCTCATGCATTTGCTCTTTCTTCTTGGCATCTTTTTATATTTCTCTTTGTGCTAGAATTTAATCTCATGACAATATTTATGAATATCTTTTTTTTTTTGAAACACGGTTTCTCTTTGTAACAGTCCTGATTATCCTAGAACTCACTCTGTAGACCAGGAGTCCTTGACCTCATAGAGATTCACCTGCCTCTGCCTCCTGAGTGCTGGGTTTAAAGGAATACCACCACTTCCCTCATGACAATATTTAAAAAAGTTATTTTTTCCTCAGGACTTTATCTGAGCTTCTATACATTTGGAACAATGGAAATATTTAATAGTAAATTTCTGGTCTGAGTAAATAAAATACCCTCTTTTCAATTCTTTTACCTTGAATTCCTTTTCAAATATTTCAGTTTGTGTTTATCTAGTATAATTAGTTGTTCCTTTGGTCAAAGATACCTTAGTGAATTCTTCTTTTTTGGGTTATGTATCATACATTCCTTTTTCTCTCTCTCCTAAGCCTATGTAAATTTCAAAACACACTGTGGCCCGTTGAGAGGTTTATTTCTGTCTAAATCTGTCTTTATTGAATATCTGTAGTCATTTTGATCAGGAGTGCTTTTAAAACGGTAAGCAACTTGGTTGCAGCAGCTCTGGATGCCGGCTCTGTCTCTCTTGGCCTTTCAATGTGGAGGTACCTTACTGCCAGCTCCAGGACCACTGAGTTGGAACTGTGCTCACCACCTCAACTCTGGTAAACAGTTGGCCCGTGCTGCCACCAACTAACTTGTATCACACTGCCCACACACCCTATTCAACTTCTTGGCCTTCTGAAAGAACCAGAGAGTCCATGTTGGCAGCACGAACCTGGAAGCCACTGCGTATGGTTTTTTGCTGCTAATGCTGAACCAGGAAGATCTCATTTAAAGGAGCGACTGCACCCCATTTTGTCACCAACAGAGCCTATCTGAAAAAAAATGGCAGCTACCAAGAAGTTGCTGAGCTTAAATTTTTTGTTTTGTTGTTGTTGATTATTTATTTATTTATTTATTTATTTATTTATTTATTTATTTATTTATTTGTCTTCAAACACTCTCAGGTTTTACGTTGATATAGTCAGCACACATTGGCATGGCAACCTGTTGACGGAGGCTGTTTGTTAGTTTTCTGGTCACCCAGACCCGAAATCATCACACAGAAACTATATTAATTGCAATATTGTTTGGCCAACAGCCTATGCATATTTCTAGCTTGCTCTTACATCTTAAATTACCCATATCTATAAATCTGTGTATCCCATATGATTATGGCCTTTCTACAGCATAAGGTTCCGTCCAGCATCTTTCATATGTCTCCTGCAGAAGCTACGTGGCTTCTCATTGACTCTGACTATGATCTCCTCCTCTATCTTCTTGGAATTCCTATCTTGCCCTATTCTGTGCTGCAACAGGCCCAAAGCAGCTTCTTTATTAACCAATGATATTCACAGCATACAGAGGGAATCCCACATCAGACAGACTCCTTTTCATCTGAGGAGTAAGGGGCCTCTGCCATAAGTGGCATTGAATAATAGAGAGGTTAACACTGGCCTGCTACTGACAATGCTTATTGTGTGAGCTATCACCTCCTCCAGAGTGGAGGATTTGAGGCTAACATTGATGGCTAGTAGGACGGGGACAAATGAAGCAGAAGGGGTCACTGATGACCCAACTTCTTCATGCTTTCTGGCCAGCCTGGGCTACAAAAAAAAAAAAAAAAAAAAAAAAAAAAAAAAGAAAGAAAGAGAAAAGAAAAAGCACTAGCATCCTCCAGAGGTCAGTGCCCCATATATTTTAAGTAGAAATCCAGGGGCAAAACCACAGCCTCATCCCAAAAATCCTCCAGAATGGCAGTCTTAACCCTAATGCCCCTGGTAAACAATACTGATTTTAATGCCCTCACCTGAGGCTCCTTACAGTAGGAGGGTAAATTCCCCATCCTGTTAATGGCAGAAAGATGTGGGGCAGGCAAGAATAAAGTCTAAAACAGACAAAGACAGACATGAATTAAAACAGGAAGTGTGTCAGACCCAAGTTTAGTAGATGTTTCTACAGACACAAAGAGAAAGAGAGAAAATAAGGAGGGTCCCCAAGCTCACCTTTGCAAGTATTAAGGACATGAAGCACACAGGGGCCAACTCACCGAACAAGTCACAGAATAGCAGGGCTGTAACACACCACAGATGTGAAGAGGAGTCTGAAAGGGCACCGAAAAAGAAAACAAAAATGTACCCATGTAAGATGGGTCAATGCCCCTCCAGCAACAAATGGTGAAGATCAGGGCCCCCAAAAAACAGTCAGTCACAGCAATAAAAAAAAATACACCCAAGTGGGGTTGAGGCCCATGTCAGCATGGGGACCAAAAGTGCTATGTCTAGGGGCCAAATATTGCAGACAACCCTGCTCGCACACCCCTTGGGGGAGGAGTTGAGAAGGCACAGAGTCAATGATGCAGACAATGGTAGTTGGGTGAATAGCAGAGCATGGGGCAGACTCATTTATTACGGAAGTTTGGCCTGCCTATATACCCCCTCCCACGGTTCCATTGGCTGAGGCAGCCGATTCTGCTGCATTATCCTCTCCTCGTTGGCATCTCTGGTCAGGAGTTTCTGTTTCAGCCGTCTCTGGGTGTAGTGGCAGGCCTTAGGTTGGATCAGAGAAGAAGTGCCTGGCATGCATGCTCATTCGGCCTGGTGGGGCAGGGCGACTGTGGCTTGAGTAGGCTAGCACATGTACAAAACGGAGTACCAGTAATCCACCTGAGACAAATGGTTTGCATTTAAGACTAACAGATATGTCTCTTCCTCTCTCCTCTCATAACCACATTAACCTACACAGAGTTTGAAATGATAAAATGGATGGATAAATATAGATATTCCATGGGACAGATGAGCTCTCAGATATTAGGCACAACTGAGTAAATGGCAGATCGAATGACATTTAACAAAGCAGGTTATCACTAAAAGCATTCTTTGAGCACCATATCTGGTTAGAAACTTTTAAATGAAGCTAAAATAAATGTAAGAGAGAAAGTAAAATGGTCTTCTAAAATTCATGGAAATGTACAAGTAGGCATTAATTTAGAACCTGAATATAGCCAAGGTACAATCAGGTAGAGACTGGTCAGAACTGTTTATCAGTATACTGTTTAGGATATTCTTTATGTTGTGTTGAAGATGAATCTGTGACAAGAAAACTACCTATATAAATCAGAAATTTAAGAAAATGCAAAAGGGACTTTAAAGAAATGGCAAACTTACCTTACATGTGTATAATTATGTATAATACATAAAGAACCAGTAAAAACACTACCTAAAATTAAGTCCAAAACACAATTTTATAGAAAAAGATGAGAAGCCTCATATGAACATTCCATTTTTGTTTCTGTAAACACTCTTGCTTTAATAGCCCCAAGGATGCTGACAAGAACAAATGTTTTATAGAACAGAATCTGGCTTTATGAAAGCAGTGCTTCTGCCAGTGCAAATGTACCAAAATCATAAGCAATCTTTCTTGACCTGAGAAGGCTGTGGACTCACAGTGTGAAGGTCTAATCTGTCAGAGTTGAGCAGAAACATTGATCATCATTAAAAGAGTATATAGTAGCCAATAGTAAAACTACATTTTATGATAGAAATCAACACTGACAGATATAAGGAAATGTGTGAATGAAATGACTTGAGTCACAGTCTCATCAGTTAAATCCTCATAATGCTGGAACGTAAGTTTTAGTATCTGTGACGGTTGCTTAGATGATTTTTCTTTCCAAACCTTGTTCAAATTATATGTGGTACCAATCACACTGTATAAATAGTCACTTCCTCTCTGTACTTCCTGATTATGATGCCAGTCTCTCAAAGAGAGATCTGGTATGAATGCATTGTATTGTGTACAGTGTGAGGCCACCTAATACAGAGTACAAAGGTCTTTATGTTTTGATCCTTATTCAATAAATAAAGGGGGCTGTTGTGTAGATGTGTTAGAATCCCCAAAGCCTCCTTCGAGATGTTTGTGCCCCTATTTCCCATTATGAAAATGTAACCTTAAAGCAGCTATCTCAGGAGTGGGATTCGGAGGGAAAGGCAAGCCTCAAAACTAGATGAGACTTTTCAGAGTATAGTAATTATAATGAGCATTTTGATGCTCATTAAATTTAATATTAAATTTAACATTCATTAAAATTTAATGAATATTTTGACAAAAAGTCATTCCTGTCATGTATGATAATTTACTCTTTGCATATTTTTAAAAAATAGCATTTAATTTTTTACAGGTTTAGTTACTAGTTAGCTTCCCTCTTAATAGTATCCTCTGATATATTTTTAAAATCCTTATTATTTAATTATAAAATCACTGTTAATTATACAAATAACAATAATTTATTCCCAGAGACAAGACTGGGATTACAGTGGTGAAGTGTGTCTGATAAGGAAGGTTCAGAGAAGAATATGAAGGACAGATGCCAACTGAGGCAAGAGAAAGCAAAGCTGTTCAGAACATACCAATCCTGGCTCACATACTTTACCAGGATGATCAAAATGGGGTTGGTATAATTTTAACCCCTTGAAATGGCATACCAAAAACTTCTTTTGAAAGCTCAACTCTGTCTTCTCCTTCCATTGGTTAGGGTTTACCCAATTTGAAGGCATTACCTTTCTACCGTACATGATTCATCCTTGATGACCATTTAGAAAATAAGACATAGTATGACATTTCTTCCAGAGATGTGAGCAGATGTAGATTCATCCCAGAGAAGACCAATGACTGATGAAAGAAACAATTTCACCTGAATTTAACTTAGCAAACTTTCATTTCTTATGTTTATTGACAGGAGCCTGGGTGAAGGGAGACTAACAAGAGCATGGGTAAAGCAATGGTAGCTGCATAATGAGAAGTCCACCCAGCATTGGTAAACCACTCATGAACAACCAGCTAATAGCTCAGCCAGCAAGGGAATCCCCTTTCTCCAGAAAGTGTCACTGAGTGTCCGAACTTAAGCATGATCTTATGAACCTTGAAAGTTTTGGAAGTTTTCCAAGTCTTGCTTGATTGGTTAATTTTGTCTTTTCGGGGGCCCTGTGTAACTCTAGAAAGGAATGTTGCAGTATAAATAAATTACTAAACAACATTTCATCCTTCTGACTTTCACATTTTTTTCTACTTCCTTTTCTAAAATATCCCCTGACTCCTGGAGGGCATAATGTAGATATCTGGTTATATTCTTCCATCTTGGACTGAGCATTGGACTACTCTGTCATAGCGGCTGTCTTGAGTTACAAGGACCCTGGCCAGCTATTAGTCTCTGTACCAGAGCACCTATTCAGCAAAGAGCCTCTCTCCATGACTGAGACTGATGGTGGTGGTACTCTATGAGCATACACACAAATACTAGAAGAAACATTGATAGGTATGTCACATCCATTTATGTAAACAGGATCAGAGGTCTATAAATGCTACAGCCATGTGCTTTTTGCCTGGGTTTACAGGACCAGAAGCAAGTTTCTACTTGACACACAGATCTTAAATTCAGTCGGAAAGCAGATGATTGAACCCATAATATTGGTGATAATGACACCAGAGGACACATCTAGTGTAGCATAGAGATTAAATACCTGAGTGTTACTAATAACAATTATGCCCTTGCAACATGCACTGTGGAAGACAGTCATAAGGGAATGAGATTTCAGTTCAGTCACAGCCTGAGTTGTCCATGCCTTAGAGCCAAAGCACACAGTGTCTTCAGAAAAAAGATGCTTTCCATCTGTCTATTCCTGTTATAAAAGCAGCAGCCATGGTCACAGCTTTTAATATGTCTGGAGTCTTGGAGTCTTGGATAGCAAATCGTAGTAACCTTTCCCTGTTTACTCTGGACATGTTCATTTAAGTACTCAATGGTTGTCCTTGGTGATTTATAAGCTTTTATAAATCTGTAAGACTCACATGGATTGATTCCTGTATCCATAACACTGGGATTTCAGACATTTGACACCATGAATAGCTCAAAAGTCCGAATCTTTAAAAGTGGGTGGGGTGAGCTTGTGATTTATGTAATAATTCAGCTGTGTACTATCAGTCATCTACTGAGAGCAATATAATTGAAAAAGTCACTATCAAAGAGGAAAGAGTGAAGAGAGGAGGAGGGGAAAGAGCCCATTTGGGCAATAGAAAGTAGGAGGGATCATTTACTTGTAAATGAACACTCAGGAAAGCAGTAGTGAGCTCCAGATAGCCTTATCTTTGCTGCTTTTGTCTTCTCTGAAGTCTGCTGAAAATGTCGCACTCCAGGCAGGACACCTATGACAAGGAAGAATTTAATGAAGAAGATATAGTTTTAATGCTGGTCCCAGCTACTGAGGAGCCCATCATAGAACTGCCTAGGGAATCAAGTGTTTTTTAACCATAGGCCTCAAGCCACAAGTTCCCCCGATGCCAACTTTTCAGGATAGCAATCCCTCAGTATCCAAGCTAAAACCCTATCTGCCTCTGCTGGACAGCCTGCCTCCTATTAATGAGAAGTCCCGGGACACTCTTTGGGAATGGTGTTGCTGTAATAACTTGAGTACGGATGGCAAGAAAGTTGAAGTCTACTTGAGACTCCAGAAAAATTCATATTCGAAACAAGAATGACATATTCCCCAAAAATCTCATGAGGCCAAAATGAAGCAGGTTCCCAAGAAACTCTAGACAGTCACCAAAGGACCCACGCCTCAAAATCTTAAAAGGAAGAGAGAGGAGGATGGTATAGTTGAAGCTATAGCTTCAGAAAGGGAGTCTGGTTTTGCAGCCTGGGGAAGAATTGCCATGAGAGCTGTTCAGCCTGGGACCGTAAATTGCCACCCTCTTCTCTCAAATGTCAAAGCCTTTTCTGCCATGAGCTACTGGATGCAGGTCGTGCTTCCTTCATGGCAGACAGCTCCCTGCAGATAAGACAGGCTGGATTTGCCTGCAGGTGAATGCTGGTCATACTTGGGTTCCAGACCATCTCCAAAGGATGACACCTCTTTTCCTATTACCAGCCTGTGTTTTCCCATCCCAAGGAGTCGAAGATAATATTCTCTGTCCTGAATGCATCCAAGGCAATAAGAAGATGATGAGAAATTTTGAAAGAGACAGATGATTGAAAAGGAAATAAAAAGCGCTACCTCCAAATTTGCCACTTTAGACGATGTCAAGGTTTTCTGAGGTAAATGGACGAGCCCTATATGGCTAAGGAACTGAACATCCATCCCTGTGTTGGATGTACTTAATACTATTTTGTTCACAGGATCAAGAGAACAATTTTGTTTGCAGAATCTAGAGAAGAGTGTTGTTCACAGAGTCCAGAGATCAATTGGAGTGAAAAGATGTCTTATAACAAAATAAAATAACTATCTTCAAACAACAAAAAAAGACTCACAAGGATTAGTATTTTGTAATGAAACATTTTTTTTCTTTTTCAAAAAGAAGGCAGGATCTCTAAATGCCACTGCAGCTCCATGTGAGCACTAATTTGTCTTGGAGAGCAGAGAAGAAACTAAAAGAAATTCAAACATGGTCCAATGAACAAGATACAATCTCATCCCCTGTTTGTTTGCATTGCAGACAAACTTAAGAAGATAGAATATTAGGGTAAGCAAAACGAATTAGATTCAGAAAGACAAATGTTGCTTGTTGTCTTAATACTGATGTATTATGATTTGAGATTTAATTTAGACCGTGCACATGCATATGTGTTTGTGTGTGTGGTATGTGTGTGTGTCTGTCTGCATCTTAAAACTAGAAAGGAAACCATCAAAAGGGAGAGGAAGGTGTTAAGGGAAGGAGATGGAAGATAATTGAGTTTGTGGTACTTGTAACATGGAGATGGAATTGGAAACTTTGTGGGGGTAGGAAGAAAATGGGCAGAACAGTGGAGATGGGGGACAAATAAGAACAAACTTAATGGCATATACTGAGAAAATACACTGACTCATATTACTTTGTATAAGAATTCTAAAAAAGAATAAAAATGGAAGAACTGTTTAAGAATAGCATCCCAAATTGAGAGTTGCATTGAATTCAATGATTGAATATTTTACTGCCTACACTAGAACTTTCCATCAATGACTTTGTCAAAACATGTCTCTTATTTCCACAATTTATACAAGATTCTAAGAAACCAGATTCTCAAGAAATTTCCCATTTGCCATATATAGCTCATAGGTATGGTTTTGGTAAATAAAGGCAAAATGAATTGTGTGCAATTATTTATGTATTGTTTTACAGTGATACTATTTTTAAAATATGAAAAGTAAGATTTTTTGTTTAAATTTAAAATAAATTTTAAGAATATAAAATGAAGTACTGATAGACAATTTATCACCCTTACAGGTTTTAAAATGAGAAAAACAAAAGAAGTAGCCTGAAATAAATAAGATGTGTTTTTAACTTCATAATACAACATTTTTAAATTTAAAGATTTTTAGGAAATATCTTTTATTGATGTTATAGAAATTACCTCTCTTAAAACTTTATATCTATTCATATTAATATAACATTTATTTATACAACTCACTCTATACATTCACTAAATTACTCTATTTTGTTATTACTTTATTCTACTTGTTTTTTGTTATAATAATAATTTTTGATTATTCTATAGTAAAAATGAGAATTCTTTTTCCTCTTTGGTATAAACTAAATAAGAAAATTTGAAAAAATACTGTTGTAAATATGCACTTTTGCTCTATAATTTAGAATTCGATATTCTTGCCATCTACAAATGGTGGAAGCATCACAGTCTGAACTCACTTTGCATCATGGAAATGAACAGTGTAGTGGAATACATATCCCCTTGTTACCAATTGTAAGTAACCAAATAGAGAATAAAAGAGAATAAAACACACAGCTTCACAGTTATTAACATTTTTCTATTCTTTATACCTAGGTTGTATGTGAGGAAGCAGTGATTAAGGAAATGCTCTTTTCAATCTTTCTTGTCTATATGTTCTCACCAAAATGTTTCCACGTATCTTATTTAGCAGGTCTAGGGAAGAGACTTTCCTGAGGATGGCTTTAGAAATTTTTAATAACATATATCCTGAAAATAGTAGTGGATAGAACAAAGTCACTATTTCCACTGGTTCTACTTAGCTAGAAGATACCATATCTCTGTTATTTATCTAATAGACATGAGGGTTCTTTTTTTTTTCAGTCAGCATCTCACCTGCTTCAGAAACAACCGAAGGGCCTGTTTCAACTTCTGGTTTCCCCAGATCAAGATAAAAGAATGACCTGTTGGGTAGATGGCACCAATTGTTATAGAAAATAAAAAGACTGGTGCGTTATCTAAACTCCAACCTGCTATAACCACACAGAGAGAGTATGTGGCATATAACAAGAGAAAGGACACCACAGTTTGCAAAGCCTTTATGTGGACTGTGGTGCTGGTATCTCGACATCCTTTGCCATAGTATTTCATATTCCTGAGATGTTTGCCTAGGGAGTAGATTAAGAGCAGAACACATGTCAGTGATATACAAAGTGGTATGATATTTATCATGCCAAAGAGATGTAAGTTTGCAAGGCTTGTGATTTCCTTCAGTTTGTTCTTCAAAGTCACATTTCCTTCATAATCACTCACCCAAGCAGTCTTGCTGATGTTTATCAACCCAACATATGAAACAAAAAACAGTAATGTCCCCAAAAATATCACAAGGAGAACTTTCTCAGTTTTTCTTTTTAGGTGAAGAAATAGAGGGTTGGAAAAATTGGCTATCTTGAACAAATAAAACATGCTGAGTATAGTCCCAAGCCAATTGCTAAAATGGTTGTTTACCTCCCAGGCAATGCGACCCCAAACTCTTATCTGTACACTGTATGTATCTGCAGTAAACACGGTTGAATGCCAATTCATTAACATTGCCCAGAGTATACCAGTTCTGGAGATGGCAAGAGCAGTTATGATTCTGTCAGCAGAGGAGGCCTTTCTTCTCTTGATACAGTCAACGGCGTTCACAAGAATTATGAAGATATTGACACAGTTCCCTAAGAGAAATTCTGTCATTATTAAAATGGTGACAGTCCATTCCAGTAAATTCATCATGTCTGACCAAACAAAAAAAAAACCAGGCAAGTTTAATTTCACTGTTTATGGTTCTTTTTATACACAGATATAATTATATTTGCTCTTCACTGAATGTATACTAGAGTTCTTGCTTCTTTTAAAATCTTTGTCAAGTAGAACTCCCCCAGTGTGGTGTGATAATGGATGAATTCAAACTCATGTTTATGGAAATTTATTTTACCATAATGTCTCTGATGACATACTTTTGTGTCTCTGCCATAGACTAGTGAATTTCAGAGCTGCTATTGGAAGGACACCACATTCCCATTTGCTAGTAGGCAAATAAATACAAATTCTGTTCCATTGTTTAAAATTTTGTTCCTTCTTTAATCATTCACCAACTGCCATAGTCAGCTTTATTTGTTAGTAAAATTTTAGAACTCAGTTTGTAAAGAATGTAGGAGGTGCCAGTCATTTGAAACTTGGTTCATCTAGAGTAATCCCCCTCTATGAACTCATTTATTTTAATACAAAATTCATAAGCAAAGTGCCTCAAATTTACATATCATAAGATCCAAGGTTTTCTAGGGAGCATCAAAAAGGCCACCATTCCTTGAAAACTGCTCTCTGATAATAAATATCTGTGTTTAACTTGATTCTTTATCAACTCATAAGAATGCATATTTATATACACAACATATATATGGAAGCATGCACATACACGGCACTTCATAGATAGGAGGATTATTGTCTTATGATCTTCAAAATGTATATTGTATCTCAGGGATGGCATCTACGATTGTAAATCTCTTTCTCCACTTTGATTTCAAGCCCATTCTTAATGTTCTAAAACTCTTATGTAGAGCTTCACAGTGTTACTCTTGAGTTCACCCAATTTTAAGTATTATTTGATTAAAATTATTTGAAAGTTTGTAATACTTCTTATACAATTAAAGAATATGTTTTCCATCTTTAGTCATCTATCTAATGAAAACCAAAACTATGTTCAGATACTTTCTCATTCTAGTCAAAGACGTTTGTAATTTAAAAAACAGAAACCACCTGCACCTTGGGGGCTCAATCCATTGCTCTGATGTGAATGTGGGTCTCTGTCTCTATCTCCATCCATCGGATGAAATTTATATAATGGTAATCAAGATAATCATCAATGTGACTATGGGACAAGGCTAGTTCTGGCACCCTCTCCTCTGCTGCCTGAATACCTGGCTGGGGACATGCCCGTGTACACCTGGGATCCCCAGGGCCAAGTATCTTGCCAACCCTAAAATGATTCTCTTAATGTAGATATCTTATTCCCTTCTCCAATGTCCACCTTTCTTCCATCTTCACCCTCCCACTCCCCCAAGCTCTCCAGAGCAGAAGGTGGGAGAAGATGAGTTAGGAAGTTAGGACCGTGAGGGGCTGGTCCACCTACTGAGACAGTGTGCCTGAACTAATGGGAGCTCACCAATCCACCTGGACTGGGACTGAATGAGCATATGATCAAACCAGACTCTCTGAATGTGGCGGCGAAAGTTGGCAGATGGAGAACCCATCAACAATGACACCAGG
>PVIU01033223.1:0-12628 GCA_004026605.1 Ondatra zibethicus
AGAAGGGAAGGACTGGGGAGAGCTTGGGGGAGTGGGAGGATGGAGATGGAGGAAAGGTGAATATTGGAGAGGGGAATAAGATATCTACATTATTGGAGTCATTTTAGGACTGGCAAAATACTTGGCTCTAGAGGAGATCCCAGGTGTCCACAGGGATGTCCCCAGCTAGGTCCTTGGGCAGCGTGGAGAGGGTGCCAGATCTAGCATTGTCCCATAGTCACATTGATGAATATCTTGATCACATCCATAGAAATTTCGTCCAATGGATGGAGATAGAGACAGAGACCCCCATTCACACCAGAGCAATGGATTGAGCTCCCAAGGTCCAGTCGAAGAGCAGAAGGTGGGAGAAGATGAGCAAGGAAGTTAGGACCAAGAGGGGCTGGACCACCCACTGAGACAGTGTGCCTGATCTAATGGGAGCTCACCACATCCAGCCAGACCAGGACTGAATGAGCATATGATCAAGCTGAACTCTCTAAATGTGGCTGCCAATGAGGGCAGAATGAGAAGCCATCAACAATGACACTAAGACCTATCTCCTCTGCATGTTACTATCTCTTTGGGAACCTAGTCGATTTGGATGCACACCTTCCTAGGACGGGATGGAGGGGGGAGGGCCTTGGACTTCCCACAGGGCTGGGCACCATGCCCTCTTTTAAGGAATCAGCGGGAGGAAGGGCTGGAGCGGGAGGGGACTGGGAGAAGGGGAGGAAATATAAACTCTTTTTTGTTGTTGTTGTTTGAATGGAAAAAAATAAAAGAATATGGGGTAAAAAAAAGGTAAAACAGTCCTTTGGGGTTTCTGCCTGATGAAAGAGTCTGCCAGACATTCTGCAGGACACAGAAGAAAGTGATTGACAGACTGCCAACATAGGCAGAACTGTCTTTGAAATTTCCTGCTTCATGGAAAAGTTTTCTGGATACTATTGGTCTGTGGGCTGAAGATTGGATGCCCCAATGATACAGAAGTATTTGGGGGTGACTGTCCAGGCACCAAGATGTCTCTGTCAATTCTAGAATTTTAGAAATTTCTTACAATGCACTTTCTGTTAACTTAGGTAGTATTATATCCTTCTGAGGTCTTTGATGGTGTTGAAGAATAAATAATTATAATTATAGTTTTCCTTAGTTATGATTAAAGATAACATAGATACAAATATTGTAACTATAATTCTTGCTTGATACCTGTTTTATGTGATTTTACTATGTTAAAGTTTAAAACCTTCCTTTTTATTTGTACAGAAAAGCAGAAATGATGTGGGAAATCCTTTGATATATGTGTCGCTTTTATTGGTTAATGAATAAAGAAACTTCTTTAGCCTGTGATAGGAGAGAGCAGAGATAGGCAGGAAAACTAAACTGAATGCTGGAAGAAAGAAGGCAGAGTCAGTGAGAAGCCATGGCACACCAAAGAAGTGTTGTCTGAAGGTACTAAGAACAGCTACTTTAAGAATGAGAGGACCCAAAGGAAAGAAGTAGCCCACAGTCCTAAGCAGCTGTAAAACCTATGGACCAAAACAACTACCAGTGTATCACAATAACTATAAGGATGCAGTCATAGCAAACATGGTTACTGTTTTGGTAGTAACCAAAAGATTTCTAATTGGACTTAAGACACACTCAGCAAAAGGAAAATCATGCCTAATACTGGGAGACAAGCCAATTATCTGTGGAAGTCATGGATCTTAATGAAGAACCTACAACCATGACTTTACTAAACCAACAAAAACTTTCTAAATAATTGCCTTCTAAATATTTGTCCTTATACCAACAGATAGGTGTAGTTCTAGTCCCTCTTCAAGGAAGTTTCTCTTTGAAACAGATTAAAAACCATTGCAAAAAAAATCACAACCAATCAAAATGTACATTTGTTTAGCCCAATTCTAATGGACATATCTACAAAGCACTCCCACAACTAAGACTTGGGGAGCATTGTAGAAGAGTAGGTAGAAAGATTGTAAGAACCAGAGGGTCAGGGAGAACGTCAAAAGCTCCACTTGTAAAGTCTCAACAACATGCCTGCCTACACAGGAGCTGAATAATGACAACAACAGACATGCCTATGTGGACAGGGCAAAGACAATGTGACATCAGCCCTATACAAAATTTACGGTCAACTAAGGAATGCTGATAGTAAGAGAAATAATTTTACCCAAAGAAGAGCACACCAATTAGATATTCAATTGCCAGGCCTCCTTAGCCTTATTCCCCAGGGAAAGGTGAGTGCAGTATCTGCCCATTCCGCAGCCCCACAGTGTAGAACAATCAGACATGATAAGGAGTCAAGTAAAAGCAGGAACTTAATTTATTACTGTGAGCATCAGCTTATATAGGTTAAGTGACATTGTGTGATGTGAGGGTAACTCCAGCCAATGAGTCACAGCCAAGCCCTCCCTCTGGCTGGAGGGGTATCTACTTAGATTTTGCTGTCTCATACCCCCTTGGTAGCTTTGACTCTCCTTCAAACTCAAGCCAGGCTTTTCTCTGTCCTACAGGCCTCAAGGTACAGGCCCTAAGATAGTTTTGGCCCAACATTCAATACAAAATGTGTCAGTCCTTTAATACATACATACAAATAACAGTATATAAATTGAACAGATTATATTTGTGAATGTATATGTAAATACACATAGGCATATAACAAAAATTATGAAAAAAGACACCACGAATTTGAAGGAGATAAAGAATGGGTCTATAGAATGGTTTGGAGGGAGGAAAGGGAAGGAGGAAATTACAGAATTATATTATAATCTCAAATAATAATGAAAGAGAACAAGGAGTACTTGGAGTTAATGACCCTGCTTTCTACTGCAGCCCTTTCCATTACTAGATCATGGACAGTTTATGTATTGTCTCTGTACTTTAGTTCTCTTGTTCTCATTTGCCTCAGTGGTCTAATGCATACATCAGGAATAACAATTGGACTTTGCCTCCTACAAAAAGATTTTTCAAACTGAATAAAATCTTTCTGTGAGTGCTTAGCACAGTGCTTGTCACAATGTAATATTTCATAAAAGCTATTCTTTATTTTGCTTTATTGATAAGGGCAAAGGACACACTATAGATACTAAAAGACCTTTGAGTATTTGGAATTTATGTTATTTAATTTCATTTTATTTTTGCCTACCTTCTGCCTTCCCTAATTTGAGAGTTTGGAGAAGAAACATATGAATGTCAAGAATTAAATGGGGCCTAAATAAAACTTTAATAGAAATGTGAAGTTGATGATAAAATATTCAAGTACAGGGCTCTCAAGCAAGATCTGGATTAAAAATCTTATTTGGGTTTCAAGCTAAAAGGAACCTTCCAATCCTCTTCTTAAGTTTTGATCTTGAGACTCACTTGCTTAGGTCATAATTCTTACTCAGAGATGAATGGCCCTTCAGAGTAGAATTTAGGACCATTACTGGTCAGAGGAGAAGACTATTATCAAAATATATTTAAATTTAAAAATCCTTTAATTAATTAAAAATATAATAAAAATACAAAAGCAATTTAGTCCCATTCATTGTTTACTTAGGGCAATGCCTGAACATTAAATAAATATTCTTTAAATATTAATAAGTATCAATGACTATAGGATTCTTTTTAATAGGACACTTTTAGTACCCTTGTTTAAGGTAAGATATTAAAACATCCTGTTTGATTAGGAAGCCTACATAAAATGGCAAACAAAACAACACAAAAACCTCTCAAGAGTAGTATGGAAGCCAGGCATAATGGCATATATCTGTAATCCTGCATTTAGGAAGTTACGGTACAAAGATTGTGAAAGGCACATTTGGGCTACATAACCAGTTGCCATCTAGCCTCTGTACATAGCATATGACAATACCATGTAGAATAATGTTAATAATCAATAAAAAATAAATTCAACATAATGGGTTGCATTCAGAGTGAGAACACTATGACCAATTAACCATTTTAGAAAAACTTTGTTGAGATTCTACAAAATCACCTACATGATGAAGGGCCCTAGAGCAACTTCATATACCAGGAGCGGGTATATAAAGCTCTGTCTGATTTGACTTCAAAGCTGCATGAGATTCAAAGATGTCTGTTTAGTCCGTACTTCAAACTGAGGGCACAAGTGAAATCAATTAAAACATCTACCAATGTTGTTTTATAATTTCTGCATCAAATTCTAATTTTCTGGCATTTTCTTATCTTTCTATTTTTAATGTTAAATTTTCTGCTGGACACAGTGACTTAGAATTCTAGCACTTTAGAAGTTGAAGTAGGAGGATTGTAGTGAGCTCAGGGCCAGTCTCAGCTATATATGGTATCTTGAAAAATTTATACGTATGCAAAATTTTCAGATATGATTTTCCTTTAAAAAATTCTTTTTTTCCAAAAATGTTGTTTTTGTAACATAGACAAATTTTCATCAGTTTTAGGAACATTCTTCTTTTAAGGTTTCTACTTCTGTGTTGTCTCTGTTTCTTCTAAATTCATTTTTTTTTTCGTTTGTTGCTATTCTGCTTCTTTTTCAGATTGCAATTTTTTCTCAAATATCTGATAATATTGGTAAGTAGGGAGGAGGAATTAGAAGAATTCCTTTTATGGTGGAAGAACTAAAGAGCAAGAAGAATATATTAAATAGGGGCAAAGGCAGACGAAAGGTAAAGTTCAATAGAGAGCAATAGATTTGAAAAAGTTGTTCCTAGACTGATAATATTTGTACAACATGTGCCAGGCCCATTGGAGGGAAAATTTGGCTGTCAATCAAAAGAGAAGTTTGGTTTGACAGATGTACTATATTGTCATAATGGAAGCAAATTCACATATTAGTGAACTACAGGGAACAAAAAAGGGTCAGCAAGCAACAGAAAAAGTTCAAGATGAAGTTGAACTAAGATCATTTCCAACACTCCAATATTATCTGGAAAACCTTACTTCAAAGCTGTAGTCTAAGGGAAGAATTTGGGTGCTCCACGGTCACAATGCTCAAGAAGTCTAACATTGCAGATGAAGCCTTTTAGGGGAAACTTTAAAGTATGAGAAAGAAGGCAAAGAAAAAGGAGTTAAGGAGAATCATTTTGGAGGCTTTCCCACTGCCTTCTATATCCAGTCAGTGACTAAAGCAGGGGCCTAAAATCTACAAGAAAGATAAAGTCTTGTGTCCTCACAAAGACAAAGTCTTAATATGAATCATTCTTTAAGAAGATCATATTGGAATTGACATGGGAACATATGTCTACAGATAGTGGCATGGTTTAACTGGAGAAATCCAGAGCACAGTCCTGTCTCTGTATCCATGTTTGATTGCTTCTAGGATACCCACCATCCAAATGCCCAAATCCACACTTAAGTCCCTTAAATAAAATAATACATTATTTGCATAAAAACTATGTCCATTATCTTATACACTTTGTACCATCTCCAGATTGCTTTTAGTACCCAACAAAATTTAAAATTTTATTTTATATAAAATAAAATGTAAAACTAAATGAATGCTACACTTTTTTAGGGAATAGTGACCAGAAAACAACTTGAACATATTTATTTTCCCAAGTATTTTTTATATGTGCAGATATAGAACCTGATAATACAGAGGGCTGGCTGTACTAGATATTGTCCTAAGTCTGACTAAGGCATATTAAAAAAAATTCTAATCTCAGCCTGAGGTCCCTCCCATAATAAACTGGATATCTCAGCTTCCTCAGATTTGATTGAGGAAATTGGCTGGGCCTAAGCCAAGACATAAGGTCCATCAATAAATGTACTTATAAGAGCTGAGGAAAACAAAAGTCAGTGAAATGAAACAGGCTAACAATTATTATCCTGACTTGCAAGGCCAGATGCACCAATGATGCTTGAATCCCACTCTGCATCAGATTGGAATCAACAGGAGAGTTAATAAAAAATATTGTTGCCTATGATAATATGTAAACTTATTTGCTTAGTATTTATGAAGTAAGTAAAACTTTTTTAAAAAATTGTGGATTTACAAAAGCTGTTATTGTGAAGATAATACCAATAGTTCCTCTATACCTAGATCCAGTTCCCTATTAACATATTATTATAGGACAGTTGGGTGCAATTAATGATCCAGTGTTGATACATTAAGCAATGTCCATACCTTACTCCTATTTTCTTAGTATGGTGATTGGTGCTTTTGCTAAGTTGTAACAAAGTAGAGTCAGTTGAGAAGAGAGAGGAAGAGAGAACCTCAACTGGGAAATTACCATAATGTCCCTCATTTAGGAATTTTCTAATGTTTTTCTCACATTAATATTTGGACTATACATCTTTGGAAGATCACAGGTAAAGTGCCATTTTATGCTATCATGTCAATGGCCCATCACTGTTGACATCTTTTATACCTTCATAACTTGCCTGAGGTTTGTTGGGTTTCTCCAACTAATAGCTTCTTCTCTTTCCTTCTTTTTTTTTTCTCGATTGGTGATCAATGGGAACCTTCTTGCAATACTCTTTATCCTCTTTTGGAAGAAAGTTATTGTGTATACCCTATACTGAGGAGTGGATATATTTGCTCCATTTCCTTGTGTAGAGAACTACTTGGTTTTAAAACTTGGAAGAGTAAACTACATATAGCATGAAATTTATCATTTCAAATTATCAGGAGTTTCATTAATATTTTAATTTTTCCAATTCTAATGTACACTCAGGCTTGAAAATACTCAGGTACATTGGGGAGGGATGGGATGGTTATCAATGGAAATATCCTGCAGTATTTAGAATCCTACAGAACCTTAGATCAAATATCAACATATCTGATACATGAACTTTGGAGCCACAATGACCTCCCTAGTTCTCAGTTGTCGTAGGGTAATCTGTCACATGACTACTGGAGAAGAAGTATTAGGTTGCTGTAACACGAGAGTGAAAAAAGAGGTTGATTGGTTCATAGTTATAGTGATCATGATAACCACTATGAGGCAGCTATATTTGATACAAGCCTCATATTGTTTCAACTCATGGACACAAAAGGGAGTGGTATAGGCACATGCAAAAGAAAAGAAGGCAAACTTGCATACTTTGCATTTGCTTTAAACAATCGTTCAGTAACTAATTTGATCCCACTAGCACATGTGCCAAACTTCTGACATTACAGTACAGCACTGTTACCTAGGAATGTCTATTGGCATACATTCATAACTACCTTTAGGTGCATGTGGTCTATGGGCCACAGGTTAAAATATACCAAGAATAAAATTATAGAAGGAAGGCATTAAGAAAATCATGAGGCCACCAAACCCATGGAAAACATTCTTCACCTCCCAGCATTATCAGGTTGTGGAATATAGTTTCTGAGACAAGAACTTTCAGGGGACACAGTCAATCCAGCAGTAAATGAGGACAGAAAGAGACTTAATATCCACATCTCAGTGTGTCCTGTCTCATCAAACATGGTACATTGGTACAGGCTAGTTTATTGACCAAGGTTAACATTTGGTTTATAGCACATAGTCACTAGTAAATAACCTGACACCCAGATCCCAGAATTATGACCTATCTTAGATAATACCTCTTGGTACTCTTCCCATTTTTTAAACTTCTATAACTCCCCTACAGAAGAGGAATCTGATCACATGACCCTTTAGAGAAAAACAGATGAAGGATTGTTTCTCCTTGTAAAACAAACAACATTCTAGAAGCCAGAAACCATGGACAAAGGAATGTATATACAGAAGCATTTTCTCACTAAATATGCTGTAAACTGCAGGTCTTGATAGAGCTCATTTCCTGTGACAGTTAAAGAATTAAAAGACAGGAAAAATATTGAACTCACAGGTGGCAGCAGGGAACTTCTCAGACAAAGCAGACAGAATTAACCAGTGAAGAGATGCTTTTATTTGACCTGAGTAAACAGGCACACAGCAGGCACACAGAGAAAAGATCCTCTGCTTTGCAAATCAGAGGCACTCAGGAAGCCATTGTCAGGCCTCTCCAGAGGGCTTGGGATTTTCTGGGTCTTTGAGGGTATTTTCTTCCTGAATTAGTTTGAACAAAGACAGGGAGGCTAATAGCCTAGGGTTTTGTTAAAGCACATCCTGGTACTGACCTTGAATTTTCAGGACTAGGCCTTTGTTTCAAGCTCCCTTTGTCTCCAATGAGTGAGGAAAAAGCCAGAACTTTGCGATCTCTCTCCCTATTTGTAAACCTGTCAGGGATTTGTCTAAGTTCTGGTCTCTGGAAGGTTTCCTCACAGTTGAAAAAACGCTTGTGGAATGATGTAGGCCCCAGATGCTGACCAATGAAGATGGTGGCACTGAGCCTGGCTGAGAGAGAATGCAGTGCAGAAGCATGTAGTGATTATTCACAAAAGACAGAGAAGAGAGGAAGGGGTCAAATATTACTCAAAGACATCCATGCTGGCTGACTGGATTTTTCTGGTGGTGCCGTCTTCTAATGTGACAGGAGAGCTTAAGTACAGAGACATGGTGTCAGGGGAAAAAATGAAGGTTTTAGTCCTCATTGCTTCTAATGTCCAACTGTGAAGAGCCATGGATTCAGAAATAACTGCAATGGAGGGTAATGTGTGATAGCACTGCAGGAAATAAGGAAAGCGATAGACTCTGTTTTCACATCTTTGTGTGCCCCACAGCCACAACCATGGTGCTCAGCTACAGACTGCAAAGCTTATAAGATGTGGAGGTAGAGATGACTTTATAAGAAGCAGGAGAAATCACAATTCTAGGCTGTGTTGTGGAAGGGGAGAGTAGGGTGACACAAATGAGAGCACAGGGTTCTGTGGGAGCACATTCTGCTCCTTCAGCCAATAGCCTTTAAGATACCAGCCCACTTTGGCATGGTCTCTTATACTGTAAAACAGCTGTAAACATGCCCTCGCTCTCTTGCATCCGGCTCCCTCTTCTTGCTGCTAGACTCTGTTCCTGTTTGTGCAGAGGACTGTTATCTAGGACAGTGATCTGTAAGTTTTCCTTTAAATAAATAACCCTTTTATTATTCATAATTCTGAACTGGTGTGGGATTGTTTTGTGACTTCCATCATCAACAGAGCACAGCCAGTGATGGACAGAGAGAAAATGTGCCAAGGTGAAGCAGCTGTCCAGGGCTGCAGAGCTGAGTCTGAGTTTGCACAACAAGCAAGGAACTTTGGTAAACACAAATTCCAAAAATTAACCACAGCTATTTATGAGATCTTTTGTTCATGCAGATTCTAAAGACAGTAACAGGAATGTGATGTTATGTGAACAGAGCAGCTATATTCAGGCCAGGAGGCAAGCATCCCTTAAATGGTGAGATCTTGAGGAGACTCTGAAACTACAAAGCCTCCGTTTGGTTAAAATGAACTTACGGTGATTAATTTTGATTGCTGAGAGACTAGTCTGAAATAATTCAAATTAATGTGCACAAACCCCTGAAGGGGGATACTTATCTTGGAAAGCTTCCTGTGTGAGCTCAGAAGTCTGCAGAAAGAAGTGATGGGAGAACGTAGTATCTCTTCTGCGTTGGGTGACTGGGGACTCCATTTGTTTACACTAATGAAAACAAATTGGGGCAGACAGTTCTAGGGAAAGAGATACTCCCTGGACCCTATAAACATCTGAGTCTGCTCTTCAGGGGAGGTAGAATGGGCAAGCCCATTATAAAAGAATCTTTAAATAATTGGGAGAATTGCCAAGGGAATTAAGAGAAAGCACAATATTCTGTCCCGGGGTGTTTCAGGCTACCTCCGTAGTAGCCATTCTCTTCTCCCCATTCCCCAATGTGCATTTTTTGACAAAAAGAGGAGATGTCAATTTCTTTGTTCCCTTTCACTATTTACCTAGTTATTGTTGGTGTTCTTTTAAAGATGAAAATTAGGGGAAAAAAAGGTTTGCCATAATTTTGGCTCCTGAAAAGTGATAGAGTTTGAACAGATATTTCTATTTTTGAAATAAAATCCTCTAGAAGTATATTGCATTCATTCCACAGAAAAGCCATTTTAAAGGCACTTTTCACCTACTCACATTTATTTGTTGATTGATTGATTGACGTATTGAGACAGGGTCTCAATTAGTAATTTTTGCTGTTGTGAAATTCACTATGTAGCCCAGTCTGTCCTTGAACGCAACATGATTTTTCTGACTCAGTCTTCCAAGTTCTAAGATTGCAGTCATGATCCATTATGCCCAACTTCACTTTTCAAATATAGTGAATCACCATGCCCAATTTATGTTTTTATTTAATTCCATATTTACTCTCCCTATTTCTTAATAGTTTTAAATAGGATTGTTGAATTTTTATCTTCTTACTAAACTCAATGGAGAATATTTGTAGGATTGTATAGGAGAGTTGCAAATCACAGACTCCACTTTGGTTGTTTTGACAGGAAAGTAAACTTACAGGTATTAAGCAACTCAAACAATCCTTCCATATACAAATGTCAAGATGATAGTCTATGACCTAAAGAAAAAGTTTCTATACTGCCCCCATGCCAAGCCAAACAATAAATGCTAATAACTTGATCTTACCACACACTAGGACTGCTACCAGCCAAAAAATGCTATTCCTGCACCAAGCATCTTGGAAATCTCAGAAAGCCCCATTTTGATACAGGTAATTATAATTGTTGGGAGAGAGAGAATCAGTTTTCTCCAGGGATGAGTTCCCCAAGTGGTCAGTCATATACACTGAAATACATATTCACTAAACAATACCAAGGAAACCCATGTAGTAGGAGACTGCTTGTTCATTCCCGGCTATTCAGTCCAAAATAATCACACAGAAACTGTATTAATTAAATCACTGCTTGACCCATTAGCTCTAGCGTCTTATTGGCTAACTCTTACATCTTAATTTAACCTATTTCTATTAATCTGTATATCATCATGAGGCTGTGGTTTACTGCATAAAGTTCCTGTGTCTGTTTCCAGCCAGGCTGTATGGCTTCTCTCTGACTCTGCCTTCTTTCGCCCAGCATTCTGTTTAGTTTTCCCTGCCTAGCTCTGCTCTTTTGCCTTATCACAGGCCAAGACAGTTTCTTTATTCATTAACCAATACAAGCAACACATAGACAGAACAACCACACATATCATTTCTGTTTAAATAAAAAGGAAAATTTTAACTTTAACACAGAAAAATTACATGTAACAAAACAGTTATCAAGCAATAATTACAGTTATAATATTTATATCCACTTTATCTTTTATCATAACTAAGGAAAACTATAATTATAACTATCTATTCTTCAACACCATCAAAGACTACAGAAGGATATAATATTACCTAAGTAAACAGGAAGTACATTGTAAGCAACTTCCAAAACTCTAGAATTGATGGAGACATCTCAATATCTGGACAGTCACCCAAAGTTTTTCTGTAATGTTGTGGGTGCCCATCTTCAGCCTACTGGCCCATAGTATCTGGCAGACATTTCCATGAAACAGGAAATTTCAAAGACAGTTCCATCTATATTGGAAGTTTGTCTGTCAATTTTTTCTGTGTTCTGCATAATGTCTAGAAGACTGTTTCATGAAGCAGGAACCCTGAATGACTGTCTCACCTTTAGGCAAGTTTAGCAGTCATTTCTCTGTGGGTCCTGTATGTCCAGTTCATATAAGATACTGTCAAGCAGTCCAGGCAAGAGCAGTTTCTTGCCCAAATGGCTAAACAATTCTTTGAGGAGCCTCTTTGATGCCCATCTACTTGAAGTAGATTGGTGCTGCCAGGAGCAGATGTGTCTCACTGTCATGAAAAGTCTTAACGTCTTAAACATCTTAAATGCCATATTCTGAAGGTCTTTCAAATATTTGAAGAATCCCTATCCACCTGAAATATATCTCTGTATATCTAAAAAACCTAACTGTTCTGTTGTTTGTTTGTTTTACTTCCAAATGTAAGTCTTTAACAGATATATCTGTTTCATGGGACTGACATCATGTTGTTTACTGTACAGAGGCTGGGTCTTAGAATTCACATCTCAGTACTATGGACACACAGGACTGAGGAGGTGGAGGTTTTCTCACATGTACAAATGCTTTGGAAAACAATAAAAAGGGAGCTACAATAGAGGTCTCCTTAAACAGATAGCTTTGCCTCCATCTGTGGCATTCCTATTTGTTAACTTCTTTATTCCCTAATTGGATCAGCAGGATCTCATGCTATTCTTTTCAACAATTTTGTATGTGAATATATTCAGGTATAAACAAGCTCTCATCCTGCTAGCTGAGCTGAACTGGCCAAGTTAGTAGTTCAGTGTTAAATTCTGCAGTTTTCAAAGTTTAGTTTACAGGAATACTATTCTATCCCAACAAATTTCTCACAGACACGTTACAACTTTAATGTTCTGTACTGTATTTTTAAAATTTGATTTCTTTACAAAATATTATGATGAAATCTGGAGAGATGGTTCTGTTCATACAGTGCTTGCTACCTAAACACAGGGATCTGAGTTTAATCCCCAGAACCCATGTAAAACTCTAGACATGGTGGTACATGTTTTTAATTCCAACACTGGGGAAGCAGACATAGGGTAATCCCTGAGTCTTACTGGACAGTCAACCTAGATTAGTTCACTCAGTGAACTCTAGGCCCCTAAGAAACACTAACTTAAAAAATAAAGTTGAACAGCAAGATTGTCTTCTGGCCTCCCCAAATGTACACACAGACACACACACAGACAGACAGACAGACACACACACACACACACACA
>PVIU01033224.1:0-12633 GCA_004026605.1 Ondatra zibethicus
GATGGAGCAACCAGTGTTACTTGATCTGCCCACTTTCAGATTTTTCTTCTGTAACTTGGGAATTTTGTTGATTTTCTTGCTACATGTTCTGTTTCTGCACCTGAGTAATTGGGGGCAGAGGCTGACCTTGTTGTTATATAAAAATAATTTACAACAGTAAATTTATCCCTTTGTATTTTTCAGGTATAGAAAGTCCTTTATTTCATAGCGCATAATTATCTACTCACAGGTTCTGAAATTGTCTTTCCTAGCTTCATTTGAAGTTCATGGAGTTTGATGTGCAGATTTAGTATAGGATTAATTCGAGAGCCATGACCTTATATCTCTTAACACATGGGCATTTCCTGCATGACATTTCCTATTTAGATCAAATCTGATTAGAATATGGGTGCTTATTTCCAGAGAGATGTTGGTTGTAGCAACTGTTTTTCAATACATGTCTCAGTTGCCAGTACATCCATTCCCTATGAAAACTTATTTGTGTGAGCTATTTTTGCTTTGCTTCTGTGATTATTATTTTCTTAACTTTGATTTTATGCCATTTTATATTTAACCAGTCATATGTAAAACTGTAAATGAAAGAAACTTGAAATATGTAAAAAAAATGACTCACATTTAGAGCTGTAAATGAAGAGAAAGGGAACATAGACTGGAATTAATATTTACTTAAGCTTCTATCAGAATAACTGACCAGTTTTCAAATAACTTCCAAAAATTGATCTGAATCTTATGATCTTTACTATTTTATGGCCCTTTCCCCCAAGGTCAGATATCACAGTTCTTAGCAATACAGTATCAAAAATCACAGAACAACAACAAAAAACAAAAACAAAAACATAAAAATCTTCAATTTTCCAGTATTGTCCCAAACACTGCAACTATGGATTTTAAGTCTAATTCTCATTTCAGTTAGATAATGTGTGTGTTGTCGTTTCTTTGCTCATACTTATGCTTTTTTGTAATGCAAAGATTAAAAAGAACCCATTTAGGGCCAAGGTCTATAACCACAAATACATTTGCTTTATATAGACTATAAGGCTATAGATGTCTACATATGCTGAGCATAGGAACCACAGCAGGAAATTAGTTGGAGGTTAATTTAGAAATGTGTTTTCCTGTCTGAAATGGTCTTAATAAAATATGTAGGAGGAAAAAAAACATATTAGCCATGATGCAATTTATTATGACTAACTCTGACAGGAATATTCAAATCTTCAAAGTACAATGTGAGTCCACATTGGCTACTAGACAAGCATTTCCAATCTATGTATGGATGACTTAATTTTATGTACTAAAGAGATTATAAAATTTGCTAGATGTACATGGACATACAGTTATCTATGATAAGATAGAAGATGAGGAGTTGGTATTAAAAGTAATATTACCAAAGACCAAAAAAATATGGATAATAAACTGATGTGGGAAGTCCTTCTGTATATGTGTTGCTTTTATTGGTTAATGAATAAAGAAGCTGCTTTGGCTTGTGATATGGCAGAATAGAGCTAGGCAGGGATAACTAAACTGAATGCTGGGAGAAAGATGGCAGAGTCAAGGAGAAGCCATGTAGCTGTCAGAGGAGAAAGACGCAAGCCATCACTTGGAATCTTGGTGGTAGGCCATAAGCCTCGTGGTAAAATATAAATTAATAGAAATGGGTTAATTTAAGATATAAGAGCTAGTCAATAAGAAGCATGAGCTAATAGGCAAAGCAGTATTGTAATTAATATAGTTTCTGAATATTTATTTCAGGTCTGAGTGGCCAGGAACTGAATGAGCAGTCTCCATCAACAGTAAAGGGCTTAGGAACCATAAGGAGAGATCTGTTTTGTCCTCAGGGGTCCTTAAGGTCATAATGTCTCACGGTGAGATGGCTTGATGAAAAATGGCCTATTCAGGATTCCAAGTCCTCTTTGGCCTGAGGGAAAGAAGTCACAAAAACCAAATAAAGTAAATTTGTGATGTAACCATATAGACACATGTTGGTATAACTTTAAAAAAGCAAAGGACTTCAGGGGCTATACTGCATAGCTATTGTTATATCAATTTTATTACCTATAATATGGTAATAAAATGGTTTCATATCTCACCAGGTTATTTGAAGATTAAAAGAATAACTCCTATAATGAGCATAATAATCTGGCCATTCATATACTTTATATATGTAGGTTCTTATTTGGTAACAATATGTTATACTATGATTCTCATTTGACCTATACCAAATGTTGGAATCATTTTGATACAAATATTTGGTGCTTTTCCATATTTGGATACCTATAGTAGTCTCAAGTTCAGCATATATTTCCCTACTCAAGGAGAAGTCCTTGCTATTGTTTATTTGTTTGATCATGAACATATACATTCAAGAGCATAAATTTCATGTTCTCACTGAAGATTCTTAGCATGATAATATCAATGAGATAACTTCAGATTGCTAAGTACTCTAAAGGAAGAAACAAATGAACAAACAAAGGTGCCTGAAGCAGAGAGACCACTAACTATTAACTACTGAATAGAGGAAAAAAAGCCTGTCTATGCAGATGGCTTTTGAGCAGGGATCTGAGTAAGAAGAAATCACCATAAGGTCTTTCAAGAAAAACAGAGGTAGAAACTTGTTCTACTTAAGTTTCACAAGTTCAGAAACAGGATTTGTGTGCCTGGATCTGTACTGACCCAGATGCTACTTACATGAGAAAGGGCCAGGAGGTTAGGTCAGTAGATCATGAAACTGGAACGCTCTGTAATGAGTCTGGTTGGTTTTTATTCAGCTACCTAATTAGCATAGCCACTTGACTACCTCAAAAGTAGTTCAAATGGAAAACTGTCTTCAAGCAAACCCTTTATGGGTATTTGGGGAAGGAAAATAGTATAATTTTATTGCTTTAGTATTTAATCTAAAATAAATTTGTGCTTTCAATAACCTGTTTGAGTTGGTAGTGATGAATGTGGAGACTAGCTGTACTCCATTCCCAGAATCCTTCATCAGAATCCTGATGCCCTTTCAGGGGTCCAATGTCTTAGCAGTTTTCCTTGAAACTTAGAAATCTGACCTAGGCATGATGTCTGGCCTATTAACACCCCTTTCCAGAGTCATAGAGTAATTGCTTGACCACAGCTTCTGTTGTTCAAGGGCACAAGGAAGGGTGTCTGAGGCTTTTAGTCACTGTAGGCATAGACCTGAAATAACTCTGAAACCCAGTAAATTTCTTGTCATTACCAAGATGCATGCAGCCAGTTCAGACATTCCTTTGACGTTCACAATGAGTTTAACATATATGTGTATGTATATGTATATAGAGAGGCATCTGAGTGATTTACAGAAAATAAGTAACTCTAAAAGAGTACTTATCTTCTAATATGAAGAAAAGAAGGTTTTAGTTTCATACCAAAGGAACTCAAGTGTGGGTCTAAAATAGGCTTAGCCACTGTGTTAATTTTGTATGCAGGAACCTTATATTTCATCCTTTAAGGGCCTGGTTAAATGAAATGTGGGGTACAAGTTACTGGCACTTCATGATCCAGTAATATTCTGCCATCAAAATTTCTGAATCCAACATCACATTATTCTCATTGGCTTTCCAGGTTTAGAGCCTCATCACTTAATTCTGAGAAGCTTGTCACTAAGCCAAGGACATCATTCCTTTTCATTAAATGTTAATGCCCATTTTTTTGGTGAGTATCATGCATCAACTACTCTGTTCCACATACAGCAATTAATAATATACTTACAGACCTTGTCATCCTTATAGTGAAGTGAGCAGGGATTTTCAAGTACCAGGGAACTTTAAAATACTGTGAGCAGAGTGGCATGCCTAATGTAGACAGTGTTATCTATATTGGATTGTATATGGGAGAAGATAAAGACAGGAATAAAATATTGAATTCGGGAGGAGGAAAAGTGGAGGAACAATTGTTTATTAGTGAATGAACAACTTCCTTGTGTATTATTTGACAATACTGGATTATAATGAATTACTACACTTAGCCACCTCTCCTCAAATTTATGACTTTTTTGTCTCATTGTTATTCCTTCTCTTCCTACTAAAGATGCAGTGATTCCCCATCTTCTTTGTGCCCTTCATTGTGATCTGTTTTAACCCTCAGAAAAGATTGCCCATTCAGACCTGAAGCTGAATTGAATCCCAGCCACAAGGAGACAGTAAGCCTGAGGACTACAGAAACCTAACGCAAAGTAGTTCATCAATCTCCAACTGAACTCAGGTGCCTGGGTTGCCTTTTATAATGATTTAAAGTATTAAAATTAATTCTATGTATTTTGATCAATTCCATTTCCTCTCCTTCCTTCCCTTCAGATCTACCGCTTTCCTATCTACCCAAATTTGTGACTATATACTTATATATATATATTTTATATTCTTTTATTTTTCATTCAAAAAATATTTACACTTCCTCCCCTTCTCCCAGTCCCCTCCCACTCCCCCACTAACCCTCCTCCCTCCCCCTGATTCCTTAAGAGGGGGCAGGGTACCCTGCCCTGTGGGAAACCCAAGGCCCTCCCCCCTCCATCCCGGCCTAGGAAGGTGTGCATCCATATAGACTAGATTCCCAGGTGTAAGATGGTATCTCAAAGTTGTTTTGATTTGCATTTCCCTGATCGCTAAGGAAGTTGAACATGACCTTAAGTGTCTTTTGGCCATTCGAACTTCTTCTGTTGAGAATTCTCTGTTCAGATCATTACCCCATTTTTTAATTGGGTAATTTAGCATTTTAATGTCTAGTTTCTTGAGTTCTTTGTATATTTTGGAGATCAGACCTTTGTCCGATGTAGGGTTAGTGAAGATCTTCTCCCATTCAGTAGGTTGCCTTTTTGTCTTAATGACAGTGTCCTTTGCTTTACAGAAGCTTGTACATAAGTGACCCCAAAAACTTTATTTTTAATTTTTTTATTCAAAAACTTACACTTCCTCCCCTTCTCCCAGTCCCCTCCCACTCCCCCACTAACCCTCCTTCCTCCTCCTGCATCCTTAAAAGAGGGCAGGATACCCTGCCCTGGTGGAAGTCCAAGGCCCTCCCTCCTCCATCCTGGACTGGAAAGGTATGTATCCAAATAGACTAGGGTCCCAAAAAGCCAATACATGCAGAAGAGATAGGTCCCAGTGCCATTATTGATGGTTTTTCAGTCGGCCCCCATTGGCAGCCACATTCAGAGTCCAGTTTGATCACATGCTTGCTCAGTTCCGGGTCCAGCTGGATTTGGTGAGCTCCCATTAGATCAGGCACACTGTCTCAGTGGGTGGACCAGCCTCTCCCATTCCTGACTTCCTTGCTCATCTTCTCCCTCCTTCTGCTCTTCAACTGGACCTTGGGAGCTCAGTCCATTGTTCTGATGTGGATATGGGTCTCTGTCTCTATCTCCATCCATTGCATGAAATTTCCCTCCTGAAGTATCGGCTGGTACTCCATCATTTATATTTTTATGCTACAGATTTCATTTGTGCATTCATTTGCACATGAGTATATGGTTATCTATTTTAAACTAGTGAATTTGGGATCATTTGTATACATCATGTAGCAAAAGTTACCGATTATAGATCAAAATTATCAAAATGTTGACATCAACAATTGCTCTAAGGTTTATTATTATATATTTTCTGTAGTCACATTTTCTTATTATGTGCCTTAGCTTCACAAAAGTTTTGGACAAACTTGTTTACCTCCAGAGAAAATAAATCCTTCAGTAACCACCTTGATTCTGTTCTTAAGCCTTGCCTGCATAAAAAGAGGAGTGAGAAAGAATACTAGCCATTGACTTGGTCCTGTACACTAATGTTCTCTCAGATATTTTGCTATTAAAAAAAGACCTATTTCCAACTTTCGTTTCTGCATAGATTTTTCTAGGGAAAAGACTTTGAGACTTTTCTCTAAGTTTCATGTTTGAGATTCTGCTAGGAAGTGGAAATACACAGGGAGCCAAACAATCTTAAATAGTGTGTTCATGATATAGTTATCTCTTTACTTGTGACCAAATCTCACATATTTGTGTCCTAATCACAACATGACTGTCTTCTCAGATAGCATTTAAAGACATAACCAAATTATAACAATATTGCTAAACTTGTCCCTAATTCAGTATGACCAGTGTACTTATAAGAAGAGAGACTTGGAATACAGACACCTACTCAGTGGAGATTGCCTTTTAAAAAATTTGAGATTACAGTATAATCATATATTTTCCTGCCTTCCCTTTCCTCCCTTCAACCTCTCCTCTGTACTAAGTACAAATCTTTCAAACCCATGACCTCTTTTTAAAGAGCTAATTACAATGTGTGTTTGTGTGTGCATGTTCCTAAATGCATAAATACAACCTTCACAGTCCATATAATGTTACCTGTATATACATATTTTCAAGACTGACTGTTTGATATTGAGTAACTAATTGATATGTCCTTCTGTGGGGAATACTATTTCTTCTGCTCACAGGATTCTTTACCTACCTGTAGTTTTGTTTTTTGTTTTTTGTTGTTTTTTTTTTTTTAATTTTGGTCTGTGGGTGAGACATCATATGCTTTCCCTGTTCCAGGCTAACATGGCATTAATCTTACCCTTATTCAGTTTATGAATAAACTAATATGACTTAATGGGTATAACTTATCTGACATTTCTAGAAAACAATCTCATTAAGCTCCCTGTTCCTCTGGCTCTGATCCCTCTTTTACAATGATCCCTGTTCCTTAGGTACAGGAGCTGTGTTGTAGCTATATCAGTTGGGACTGGGCTTCTTAACCCTGTGTTTAATCAGTTGTAACTGTATTTTCAAAATAAATTATAATCACAGAAGAAACCAGGCTAGACTGCGAGCCTAAGGGAAAACCTAGTACTATTATCTGCTAAGGGGACATAGCAATGTTCTTCATGCATATTGTTTTGTGTTGCTTAGCTTAGGCAATTTTTCATCTTAATAGTCTTGTTTTTATTTTCACTTTTAAGGCTTGTGTATTTTTTTGTTTGTTTTTTATTTTCTTTTCTTTGTTTTTGTTTTTCTCATTTTTGCTTTTCTTGGAAGAGAAAGAGAAAACATAAATTTAGATGGGTAGGGAGGTATAGAATATCTTAGAGGAATTTGGGAGTAGAAAACCATAATCACAACATAATACGTAAAAGTTCAATTGAAGTTATATAATTAAAATCATATAACAAATCAAATAAATATGGTCTGTCCAAATAAATATATTTATTTTAATGAAAAAGAAATGTCATACTCAGAGCATTGTAAAAAAAAATAAAGAAGAGATAAAACAATTTTCAAGAATGAGCAAAAAAAGAATGAATCAAAGTCTTCATTAAATGAGCAGTGTTTGGAATTAGAATGATGTCATTGTGTGGCAACACAGGGACACATATAATAGTGTATGTTGGTTTGCTAGAGGTACAAGGGAAAGGAGGAGTAGATGAGGAGTAGACACTATGAAGTTAGATGGCTCTTAGATCAGGAAACACTATTATTTGAAGATAAATATGTAGAGTTTATTATATAAGTGAACAAGCTCAAAGAGTTAGAGATACCAAAATTGTAGGTATTTCCTTTACAGCATACACATGCCAACTGTTATGATTTAAATAAAATGCTGCAGTTCTGTGAGGGATGCTGCAGCAGAAATGCTGCAGGTCCTTGAGTGGTGGCAGTGGGCAGCAGGCAACGAGACCACACCACAGGTCCCTGAGCAGCGGCAGGCAGTGGGCAGGGAGCCACGTAGTGGGTGAGAGACAGAGACATGGATAGGCATGCCATGTAGAGTGAGGTTGGATATTTATTTAGTGGGTTATGGAGAGGTAAGGGGTAAAGGGGAGATGGAGAAAAAGGATAGAGAGAGGGGGGAGGGAGAGGAGAGGAGACACAGCAGCAGCCACCTCTTTGGGAGAAGACTGAAAGGAAGAGCTCAGACTGGAAGTGGAAGGAAGATCTGTCTGCCTTGGCAGTGGGTGGAGCCTGTACCTTAAAGGGACAGGACAGACCATTGTATTCCTATCTCTTTTTTTATAATAAAAAGGCGGTAGGTTAGATACAACAGGTTAAAGGAATTGGGGTGGCAGAT
Organism: Ondatra zibethicus; assembly: GCA_004026605.1. NCBI lineage: Eukaryota > Metazoa > Chordata > Mammalia > Rodentia > Cricetidae > Ondatra > Ondatra zibethicus. The sequence continues at coordinate 8,052 of PVIU01033224.1, forward strand.
TCTCAAGACTGCTTCCTGCTTATTTGTGGGCATCATCTTGTGGGGGAACCTGAGAAAAACTGGGTGCTGATCACATCCTGGGCAAGTCACAGTACCAATGAAATTACCTGGAGAGAGTGAGAAGGAAACATGGAACACACAACAAACCCACTTAGGATTAGAGGGGGCATATACAGGCCTGGGGAAGGCAGTGTGCAGAGAGAGAGAGAGAGAGGACACATCCAGATTTTAAAAGCTACCTAACACATGCACACAGGGGGCTGATGTGGCTATGTAATACACAGATAATGTGACTCAAGCATGCATGCAAGTGCTTAGCTTAGTCATATGTAGATGATGTAACCACACTGCATGTGGATCACATAGGGCTCTTTAAAATCCCTGGGGCCATTAGGTACTTCTGCCTGAGGGCTTGTCAGCAAATGCATAGCCCTAGAACCCAGAGGTGTCAGCCTTATTGTGGCTGAAATCATAACACCAACTTTTTTCTCCCAAAACTTGAACATTAGTATTGCAATGCATAATAATGCTGCAGGTCCCTGAGCGACAGCAGTGGGTCATGTGGCGATAGGCAGCAGGCAGGGTGTCCCAAGAGCAGCCAGTCCCAGGCAGGGATGGCACAGTTCCCCAAGTGGCAGCAGCAGGCCAAGAGGAGAGAGAGATGGGCACGCCATGAGACCATGCCTCAGGTCTCTGAGGGCAGCTGGTCCCGGGCAAGGAACCACATGGTGGGTGAGAGACAGATGGACAGGTATGCCATGCAGAGTGAGGTTGGATATTTATTTAGTGGGTTATGGAAGGGAAGGGGGAGAAGGAGAGGAGGAGAGAGAGAGAGAGAGAGAGAGAGAGAGAGAGAGAGAGAGAGAGGAGAGAGGAGAGACACAAAGCTGAGACAGAAAAGGGAAGAACTTAACTCAGGCTGGAAGTTGAATATCAGCCTGCCTCAGTGGAGGGGGGAGGGAGTGGGCATGGCTTGTCACTTAAAGAGACAGGACAGAGCATTACAAGAAAAGAGGGAAAACCTAGAAATGGGATTGAAAAGACCAAGTAGAGAGAGAAATGTGAAGAAGCTAAGCATGGTCACAGATCTTTTGTTCTGATCTTAAGTGACAGTGATTCTGATATTGTTACTGGGAATTAATGCAGCAGGAGAAAAGGGAAGATTTCTTTCATTTCATCATACTGAAAGTGAGACACAGAAGACAGTTTTAATTGGGCACTGCCTGTGTCAGTCAGTTACAGTGAGAGGTCACCACTTCAATCTCTCATTTTTATCATTATGACAGAAATGATTAGAATTTAAAAATTACCCTGTCTCCCAAAATACTCATTTGACAAATTCTCCATATATACAAATATATTTTCTTACACCAAAAAGGCATCCTTGACTCTCATGTTTTCTGATGTGTGGCTACTATTAAGCTTCAGTTTTTCCAATAAAATGAAAAGAAATCAAATGCTTCATTCTAACACTATATTATTTTGTCTTTTAGTTTGTCTAATGTTGTCTCTGAGGCCAAGGAGGAAGAAACGAGAGTCATTATGTAAGAAACCGAAGCCTGAACTTCTCAAGCCCATCCCTTGATAGCAATAGATAAGGTTGTTTTACTTGTCATTAGTTTCCAAATAACTCTTTATCAGTACATTTAAGATTGAGATGATTATATTCAATACATTTACATTTGAATTTGTGTCAATAAAGATAGGTTAATGACACAGTAAAACCCTCCCACCTCTGAGAGCTTAACGGGAAGTATTTCACTCAGTCAGTGTGTGCAGTGAGTTGGAAAGAAAGCTCCTTGCATTGTCATCACCCTGAAACCCTGGTGAGAGTGGCATTTTGTAGGCCTGAGCCTCCAAGGTCACTTTATTAGTGGGAAGAAAATATGGTAAAGCACATGTTGACACATGACATTTGCACCGAATATTTTTAGTTAAAGCAAGCTCCATAGCTCAATGATCAGTCACACTTGCAAGAAAATAGGAAGAATATTAATAGTTATGGATTGGGAAAGATACTCTCGAAAGACATCTGATGCCTGTATGTATTAGCTTGTTCCCTACAGCATAAAAGTCTAGTACACAAAACGGTTTTCAACAAAAGTGATTTCTATTATAATTAGACTGCCGGTGTCAAATTGGGTAAGATTTCAAATTTCTTGACAGCTTGATTTTGATTCTAATATCTAACTCCAAAAGCTTTTGGAGGGAAAGTGATATTCCTGATTTTATATTAGTTATTCTTATCCTACATCCCTACATAATCAGTGCACCAAATGTTCTTTCATTTTATAGACTAAGTAGTTTCAAAGATAAAGCTTTAAGTTAGTTACACAAGTTGTAAAATCATATATATATATATGTTATAAGGACTGAGATTCCACAATTGTTTTTAAGATGTACAGATCAGGGTGAGAAGAGTAAGCAAAACACTGAGCCTGTGGGAGAAAAGAGACAAGTGGATTTTTCTTATTGGGATTCTCTCCAGAAAGAGTCATCTGGTGAGCTGGCAAATATAAAATTGAGCAGCTATGTGCCAGATGTGCACTGCTGTTGTTGGGCCATCTGTTGTCTGCTTCTTGCCATATGCCACTTTTACATTTTATTGGCTGGGATATCAGAGGGAGAATTCATTGTGCAACTGTTTTGTATTATTCTTATAAATTTGATCAGAAAAATGATCATAACCAGATTTGTTAAGGTGTAAGTGCAGCATAGTTTCTGCAGAGGATGAATACTTCCAGAATTACATAGATCTTATAAGAGGAGCCAGAAATAACCTTTAATTCACTTTGGAACTAGTGACAAAGCAGTGACTCTTAGTTATCTTTGTTATTGTTAGCTGTCTCCAAAACAATCTTTTCTTTTATTTCAATTTGTGATTCCTCTAGTCAATGGTTGCAATGCTGCTACTGCAAATAAAAATATAGCCAATCACTTTCTCTTCATCAGAAGTGGGTACCAATTGTAGTTAAATATTTCTGAGTTGTCCCACATAGTGATGTATAATATAAGGGGAGAAAGGACACATAGCAACACACATACAGAGAAGGGGGAAGAGAGAGGGGATAGGGAGAGAGGGAAAGAGATTTCTTTTCCATTGGGCTGTTTAAGTAAAATAATAATACCAATGTCAAGCTAAGAATAGACAAAATGGATTATTATTGGACTATGGTATATTTACACTTAATATCCAGGATATAATTTCTTGGTTTCCCCACCAAGTTCTTCCAATCCATCAGCCACTAATGACCACTTATCAGTATTTTTTTTTAGTCAGGTGAGAATGTAGTTGAGATTAAACTTCAGTTACTTTTCGCCATCACAGCCTAGATTTTTAAGTAGGTTAACAAATGGCTACATTTAGTAGAAGTGGTCCTAATACTTGGATGTCTCCTGCTGTTCATGTTATTATTTCGAAAGTGGTTCCTGTATATACACACAGACCCATACATACATTTCAAGCATGCACAATCATGTGTATATATGCACACATGCATATATACATACACATAGAAATCCACATATACACAGGCACACACATGCCCAACATGGACATACATGGAAACACATGTACAAAATAGACATAGAAATAGACATACATGCTCTCACACACACATATATATATACTCATATATACATATATGCATATATGCACACAAATACACACATTTTGCATGTACTATTCATTCTTCATACAGAATAAGCAAGTTGAAAGGACTCTAAAGAAATATAAAAAATAGGTTTAAAGGAAAGGAATCTGGAGAGGGTAGCATAAGATAAATTAGTATTATCTAATATTACAAATACAATGTTTTAATTCTAGCTTAGGGATCATTTTTGTAAAGGTTGTAATAAGTGTACTCACCTTATAAAACTGATACTGTTTATAGTGCTTGGTATATTCATACCATTCTAAATTTTCACTTATGTTAAGTAATATTTTGAATTTTAAATTAACAGTAAAAGTTTCTCTTACATATTTGCCTTTAAAATTTGAATTCAGAGCAATTTTGTTGCATCTCAAGGAATTATTTCTATAAGAAACGTGTGCCTGTAGACCACACATGACCTTAAACAGGGATGGTGAAGGGTTTTCTATCAGCAGCTCAGTTGTATCCCCATCTGAACCCTTATTTGGATGAGATGATGCATACTTATATTCAATTCTTAAGTCGCCTGACTATCACTTGCAACACTTTGGTTTTGTATCCTATGGCTGTCTTCACTTGTCTTAAAAAGTGGAGAAAAGTCGGCACCTTTCATGAAAAACTGAGGTGGTACGGCAGAGTATTGACAGAAAGTGTTAGATGCTCTGTGTGTTTCTCTTTGAATCACCAAAGCACACACTTGATTAGACAGTACATATGAAGTTGCAGGTAAAAACTATGTTATCTTCTGCTACTTCATGTGAGTCATTCCAAATGTTTTCTCCCTAGTATACAGAGCAATACACTGAGTCCTAGAGAAGTAAGTGGTTTCTGTAGGTTCATGAATGTTAAATATCCATCCTGGTATTTAAATATAGTCCACACTTCACAACATTACTTTAGACAACAACTGCCTATAAGTAGACAGAACA
>PVIU01033225.1:0-12602 GCA_004026605.1 Ondatra zibethicus
CTAGAGATCTCTTAGCTGTACTTTCACTGTATAGTCCTGTTAGTTTGTAGCATTAAAGAAATGCTCAACATCCGTAGTCATTGGGGAATGTAAATCAAAACTACTTTGAATTTCTATATTAAGCATGACAGAATGTCTAAAAACTGTAAGACAAGTAACAGTTTTTACTGTCAAGCTTTGAGCATGGGGAACACTTCTCCATTGCTGGCGGGTATGGAAATTGGTACAGTCACTGGGAAAGTAAATATGATGGTTCCTCAAAATCAATCCATTTCATGACACAGATATACTACTCTTGGGCATATACCTAAAGGACATGCAATTATATCACAAGGGAACTTGCTCAATTATGTTCATAGCAGTTTTATTTGCAATAGCCAGAATCTGGGAATAACATTGATGTTCTGCAGTTGTTTTTATTCTTTACTCTTTAGGCTCTTTGCTCTTTTGGCTCTTTGGGGGGCTTCCCACCCAGTCCTAAACTCGATTACATGGAGTCTTATTCTTTCTTTTTAATGCCCAGCTTTAGCTTGGGATATTTCTAGCCAACTTCACTTATCATAAATTATCCTGTCTTCCTTTTCCCTTTGGGTTTTTATCATTCTCTATTTCTGTATACCATTCTTTACTTCTTTCTGATATGGTATTCCCCTCTTGATGTTATGAATATGTCTTATTACCATTAGATATAAAGAAACTGCTTTGGGCTATGGCAGAGAAGAATATAGGTAAGTAGAAAAATTAAACTGAAGGTAAGAAGAAAGAAATCAGAGAGAAGCAGATTCCATGTAGCTGCCAAAGGATAATGATGCCAGAACATTACTGGTAATTCCCAGCCTCATAGTAATACATAGATTAATAGAAATCTACTAATTTAAGAGGCAAAAGCTAGCCAGTAATGTACCTGAGCCATTGGCCAAACAGTGTCATAATTGATACAGTTTTTCTGTAATTATATGGGTCTGAGTGGCCAGGAAATGAAAGTACAGCTTTAGTTTACAAATGATGCTCAAACATTTTGCAAGAATTTCCACATAAAGCATGAGAAAGCTTATAAAAAATGATTCTAGAGAGACAAAAGAGCAGAGTGAAGCATGGCTTCTTGATAGCAGCATTGTTTCAGGAGGGCTCTGTTTGCTGGCACCAAGCAGAGGCACAGCTCCCTTAAAAGGGGCTTCCTGACTCAGCATTAGCAGCAAAAGCCACGCAGCTCTATTAAGATGCTCTGCCAACAAACGCTTAAATAGTTTTGAAGAGCAGCCAGTGGCAGGCTTCTTGTTGCTGGCATGGACCTAGAAATTCTTCAGAATTAAGGTAAAAAAAACATTGTTTATAATGAAATATAGTTGGGCATAATGGATCAAGCCATTAATCCCAGCACTTGGGAGTAGACGGAGGTCTATCTCTGTGAGTTCAAGGACAGCTTGGTCTATGGAGTGGAATCCAGGAAAGCCAAAAATACACAGAGAAACCTGTCTCAAAAATAAATTAAAAACTGAAAGTGAAGATCTTTTCCCATTCTGTAGGCTGTCATTTTGTCTTGTTGACTGTGTCCTTTGCTTTACAGAAGATTTTCAGTTTCAGGAGGTCCCATTTATTAATTGTTTCTCTCAGTGTCTGTGATGCTGGGGTTATATTTAAGGAGGGTTTCCTGTGCCAATATGTTTAACTGTACTTCCCAATTTCTCTTCTATAAGGTTAAGTGTGGCTGGCTTTATGTTGAGGTCTTTGATCTATTTGAACTTGAGTTTTGTGCATGGTGATAGATATGGGTCTATTTTCATTCTTCTACATATTGATATCCAATTATACCAGCACCATTTGTTAAATATGCTTTTATTTTTCCATTTGATATTTTTTGCTTCTTTGTCAAAAATCTGGTGTTCGTAGGTGTGTGAATTAATATCTGTGTCTTCAATTCTGTTCCATTGGTCCACTTGTCTGTTCTCATGCCAATACCAGGCTGTTTTCAGTACTGTAGTTCTGTAGTAGAGTTTTAAGTCAGGGATTGTAATGCCTCCAGAAGTTCTTCTATTGTGCAGGATTGTTTTGGCTATCCTGAGATTTTTGTTTTCCATATGAAGTTGAGTACTTTTCTTTTGAGTTCTCTGAAAAATTTTTCTGGGATTTTGATGGGCATTGCATTGAATCTGTAGATTGCTTTTTTTAACTTCACATCAGACAGAGGTCTGATCTCCGAATTATACAAACAACTCAAGAAATTGGCCATCAAAAAACTCATAATCCAATAAAAAATGGAGTACAGGCCTAAACAGAGATCAATCAACAGAGGAATCTGAAATGGCTGAAAGACACTTAAGAAAATGTTCAACAACCTTAGTCATCAGAGAAATGCAAATCAAAACAACCCTGAGATTCCATTTTACACCTGTAAACACTGATGACAACTTATGCTGGAGAGGTTGTGAGAAAAAGGGAACACTCCTGCATTGCTTGTGGAACTGCAAGCTGGTCCAGCCCCTTTGGCTGTCAGTATGGTTATTTCTTAGAAAATTAGGAAACAACATTCCTCAAGACCCAGTAATACCACTTTTAGGTATATATCCAAAGGATACTCAATTGTGCCACAAGGACATGTGCTCAACTATGTACACAGGAGCTTTGTTTGTCATAGCCAGAACCTGGAAACAACCTAAATGCCCCTTGACCAAGGAATGGATAAGGAAAATGTGGTACATTTACACAATGTAGTACAACACAACAGAAAAAAAAATACCGACATCTCGAATTTTGCAGGGAAATGTATAGAGCTAGAAAAAATTATTTTGAGTGAGGTAACCCAGATACAGAAAGACAATTATCACATGTACTCACTCTTATGTGGTTTTTAAACATAAAGCAAAGAGAACCAGCCTACAAATCACAATCCCAGAGAACCTAGACAACAATAAGGATACTAAGAGAGACATACATGGATCTAATCTACATGGGAAGTAGAAAAAGACAAGATCTCCTGAGTAAATTGGGAGCATAGGGACCTTGGCAGAGGGTTGAAGTGGGAAGGGGAGAAACAGGGAGGGGAGCAGAGAAAAATGTAGAGCTTAATAAAAATCAATAAAAAATTAATTAATTTAAAATAAAACATATAACTGTAATTGGAATGACTATAATTCATATGGGGCTCATGTGGAATAATTGTTCTTAGCTGTACATCATTAAACTAAGATTATTTTCACAAAAATGAAAGTAAAAAAAGCCACTTATAGATGGGAAACAGTCAAAAAAATCTGCATTATGTATAGTATTGTATTTTCTTTGAATTTTTGACTGTTAATGAGCTTATTACAGAGAGTCATTTCATTGTGTGGGCTCCTAAGGTAAACCAACATATACATTTTAAAGGTATCTTGACTTTAACACTTAAGTTTTACTTTGAAAAATGGTTCTACTTTTGTTTCCACAGAGGATCGAAAGCTGTAGATTTCTTACTGGCTATTATGGTTTAATCAAGCAAGACCCCCTGAAATGATGGCCCAGGTGGTTCAAAATTCACAACATCTTCAGGACTGCTGGCTGAGATAGACAAACTACACAGGGTACCCCAAGAAAGATCTGATTAACAGCACCTCCAGTCAGCAGAAAATAGTTTAAAATTCTATGCCCAAATTTTGAAACATTCTTTATACATAGTTGCATTCATTTAAAGGGGGTTGCTTATAAATGGTTAATGGTCAAAGTCAAGGTCATTCTAAGGAAAAAATTGGAATGAATGCTTTAAATTGGTATGGACTTTGGTTTATTGATACAAATTTAAGGTTGATTTGTTAGATGTGTTTTTACACTCTTGTTTAAGGTGCTATGTTTACAAAGTTTATTTAAAAATGTAATGTATAGTCAAAATTTACAAACTAATAGATAGTCATTTATATAGTTAAACTTGTAGTTACGTTAGTTATGATTTCTAGATATACAGAGACATATTTATGTTAGATAATCACTTCAACACTTCAAAGACCTACAGAATATGACATTTCAAAGGATTTAAGAACTTTGACTTTTCTCAACCGTAAGACATGTCTGCTTCTGGCAACACTAATCTACTTCAAGCAGATTATGGGCATTAAAGAGACTTCTTATGGAGTCTTAGACTTGCCTGTACAACTTGATGGTATGCTGTATGAACAGGACATGTAGGACCCACAGAAAATTGACTGCTGAAGTTGCATAAAGATGGTAAAACAATTCTTCAGGGTTCCTGCTTTATGAAAGAGCAAACTATTATATTGAAGACAAACTACCAAATAGGCAAAACAGTCTTTCAAATTTCCTGCCTCATGGAAAAGTCTGTCAGATACTATGGGCCTGGAGGTTGAAGATGGATGTCCCAATGTTACAGAAGAACTTTGGGTGACTGTTCATGCAGCAAAATGTCTCTGTCAACTTTCAATTAACCTATGTAATAATAAGTACTTCTGGGTCCTTGATGGAATTGAAGACAAAGGGTTATAATTATAGTTTTCCTTAGTTATGATAAAAGATGAATGAGATATAGAACTTTAGACTCATGAAAATAAGTTAGATGATAGAATATTTCCCTCAATTTACCAAATGTAAATGAACTAAAAATTGCAAATATAATTCTTGCTTGATACCTGTTTTGTTATATTTAATTTTACAATGTTAAAATTAAAGCCTTCCTTTTTACATAGAAAGAAAAGGTGAGATGATGTGGGATCCCCCTCTGTATGTTATGAATTTGTTTTATTACCATTGGTTAATAAAGAAGCTGATTTTGCCTATGGCAGGACAACTAAACTGAATACAAGAAGAAAGAAGGCAGAGTCAAGCAGATATCATGTACCTGCCAAAGGAGAAAGATACCAGAACATTACCAGTAAGCCCCAGCCTTGTGCTGATGCATAAATTAATAAGAATGTGTCAATTTAAATTTTATGAGATAGCTGGGAATATATCTGAGCCATTGACCAAACAGTGTTGTAATTGGTACAGTTTCCATATGACTATTGGGTTTGGGTGGCTAGGAAAGGTAAACACAATCTCTATTCATATCTTTTTATGTAATTTGCTATGTAGCTAGGTGGCTGGCCCCTGGCATCTTTCTCTCCTCCTCTTTCCCATTCTGCAATCTCCCTCTCCCCACATTTTTCTTCCTATTTTCTTCTCTTGCTTGTCAGCCCCACCTATGCTTTCTTCGTCCATGTCATTGTGATGATACAAGTTACAAAATAGTCCCACACTAGTTCAGAATTACATATAATAAAAATAATAACATTGCATAGGTATACAACTATTGTAAACAGAAATAGAAGCTTATTCAATACAGTGAATATAATTTGAACTTGTATCAATATACAAAAATCTATACCAATGTAAATTGTCCAGAAATAATAGCACACAAGTATTTACTATGTTACTCACTATTATTCTTATTATTTATCATGATTAGTGTAAGTTCTCACTAATCTACCTATTATCCCATCCAGTTTTCCCTCTTTTTTGATATCACTGGGCCTAAATAATTTCCATGCCATTACTCAACATTATGAGTAATAATCAAACCCTAAATGGTGTTCCTAACTGTGAGAACAAACTTTGTTAGGAGAGGGGATGTCATCTTCTAGAATTGATTCCAGCTGACATGGGGGTAATGTTATATCTATGGGATCTTGTAAATATAAAATTATGATTAAGTTTCAAGATTGCTGTTTTATATAATTGCAAATGGTCTCTGAGGAGTTGATACAGTTTTTCTGAAGTTCTTACTTGGAGTTTTGGCCAGAACATTGTAAGAAGGTGCAGCATTTCTGCAGCTGTTACCAAAAAACCAGTCTCTTAATTTTACCATGAAGAAGATATAGCATCATAAACCAAATTTCTCTTTGCTTTTTGATCCTTTCTGGACAGTTATCTTTTCAACTATAAGCATCTAGATGTTCAAGGTCTCTCAACTCTTTGAAGATGAGTATTTTCTGCAAAGACAAGAACAGACCCCTTCCCCCAGCACTTATGAGGTTTTCTTACCACCACAGATTGTCACTTCTGTGGATAAGCTGTCATGTTTCTTTCTCAAGAGGTTTCTCTTTTTTCAAACCGAATCTTTATTGATTTTGATGGTATCCATAGCTTTTCTTCTCCTGTGGAAACAAGGGTGAAAAACCTTCTCCAATGTAGCACATCTCTTGGTTACCATTGTGAGGTCAAAACATCATTAAACACACCCGCTGATTTAATTTCAATCCAATGTCTTTCTGTTGCTGTTGTTCCTTTCTCATTAGCGTTAAGAAAATTCAAGGTTAATAAATCATTATGTAATATATGTCTGGGGTTATTTTCCATCCCTTTCTGTTTGCTTAGCATATCCTTTATATTTTAATTTGATCTTTCTATAACTGTCTGACCTGTAGGATTGTTTGGTATACCTGTAATATGCTTTATATTATAATAAGCAAAAAATTTTTTCATTTTCTTAGATACATATGCTGGACCATTGTTGGTCTTAATGTGTGCAGATATACCCATGACAGTCATAACTTCTAATAAGTGCAAGATTACTGAATCAACCTTTTCTGAGCTAAAGGTAGTTGCCCATTGAAAACTTGAATAAGTTTCAATGGTGTGGTGTACATATCTTAATTTTCCAAATTCTGTAAAATAAAACAATCCATTTGCCAGATCTCATTCCTTTGAGTACCCATTGGGTTACTCTCTGAAGATAATGGTATTTGGTTATAGAAAGAACAAGGAGGGCATCTCTTTTTAAACTCCTTAGCTTGTTATCATGTAACAGAAAACTCTTTCTTTAAGCCTTTGCTATTGACAGATTTCTTATGAAATTTTGAGGCCTTCAGCACACTTTCAATCAATAATCAGACAATTTCTGCATTACCTCAAGATAGAAAACCTGGTAGGCCAGTATGGGATCAGATGTGTGTTATGTATATGGACAAATCCTTTTCCTGATTATGTCTTGAAACTGAAAGAATAATGATTTCAATTTTGTATCATCTGGTATAAAGTCAGCAATTTCAATATGCAAGACAACTCTTTCTGCATATTACTATTCAATAACTATATTGAGAGATTTATTTAAAATCACTTACTACCATGAGAATAGCATATAATTCTGCCTTATAGACAGAATTTTAAGAGCTTTGTTCCACCTTAATTAATACTTCTGATTTGTAACCTGCCTTTCCTGATTTATTGGCATCACTATAAAATGTATGGGATCAAGTTATTGATGCACTGCATACAATTTGGGAAGAATCTAAGCAATTCTTTTTATAAGGTTAATTCTACCATGTTTGGCATAATTGCCATTGATTTCTCCCAAAAAATTTAACACAAACACTTTGCTATGGTTCATTATCCTTCCATAATTTTTTAATTTCATCAGTAATAAAATGCATTATAATCTCTGTAGGATCTATACATGCTAGTTGATGAAGTCATAATTTTTCTTTTATAATTAATTCAGATACTTTTTCCACATAAGTTGTTAATTTTTCCCTTGGTTTATAAGGTAAAAAGATCCATTCTAACATAATATCTTCCCTCTGCATTAAAATTCATGTAGTCAAAATATACAGTGAATATTTGGATTCACTCTATCTGTATGTGCCTCCTGTACTTGCTCTTCAATGACTGTCAGTTCTTTTTTTGCTTTGGCTCTTAATTCCCTGGGACTATTCAAGTCTTTGTCACCATCTAAGGTTTTGTTTAAATGAATTATTAGTTAAGTTTTTATCCCAACAGAGAGTCATAGATTGAAAATGTCTCCTAATAGTCCTTTAAAGTCATTAAGAGTTCTCAATCAGACAAAAAGGGAAAAATTCTTTACCAACCCCACATCAGACAAAGGACTGATCACCAAAATACATAAAGAACACAAGAAATTAGACATTAAAATTCTAAATAACTCAATTCAAAAATGGTTTACTGAACTAAACAAAGAATTCTCATAAGAAGGATTTCAAATGGCCAAAAGATACGTAAGGACATTTTCTTCATGCTTAGCTATCAGAGAAATGCAAATCAAAACAACCTTGAGATGCCATCTTACACCTGTCAGAATGGCTAAGATCAAAAACACTAATAATAGCTTATGCTGGAGAGGCTGTGGAGCAAGTGGAACACTCATCCATTGCTGGTTTGAATGCAAACTTGTGCCACCACTTTGGAAATCAGTGTGGCGGTTTCTCAGAAAACTGGGAATCAACCTACCTCAGGATCCAGCAACTCCACTCTTGGGAATATACCCAAGAGATGCTCAATCATACTACAAGAGCATTTGTGCAACTATGTTCATAGCAGCATTATTTGTAATAGCCAGGAACTAGGAACAACCTAGATGACCCTCAACTGAAGAATGGATGAAGAAATTGTGGCACATCTACACATTAGAGTACTACTCAGCAGTAAAAAATAATGGCATCTTGAATTTTGCATGCAAATGGACAGAATTAGAAAACATCATCCTGAGTGAGGTAACCCAGACACAAAAAAGAAAAGAATATGGTATATACTCACTCATCAGTGGATACTAGTCATAAATAAAGGGCAACGAGCCTATAGCTCAGGATCTTAGAGAAACTAAGTAATAAGGTGAACCCAAAGAAAAACATATATAGACCCAGCTGGAAATTGGAATCAGACAAAAATTTGGGAGCAAGGGGGAGGGGGGAAAAGGGGGTTGGAGGAGAACTTGAGGAAATTGGGTGGTTGAGATGGAGGAAGGACAGATATGAGAGAGAAAGGAAAAAGATATCTTGATTGAGGGAGCCATTATGGAGTTAGCAAGAAACCTGGCTCTAGAAAAATGCCCAAGAACCCACAGGGATGAACCCAGCTGAGATCCTAAGCAATAGAGGAGAGGGTGTCTGAACTGACCTTACCCTGTAGTCAGACTGATGATTATCTTAAGTATCACCATAGAACCTTCATCCAACAACAGATGAGGAACAGAGGCAATGACCCACATCAGAGCACTGGACTGAACTCCCAAGATCCAGTTGAAGAGTGGAGGGAGTGAGAGCATGAGCAAGAAATTCAAAATCATGAAGGGGTCATCCACTGAGACAGTTTGCTTGAGCTAATGGTAGCTTACCAACTCCAGCTGGACTGGGCATGAACGAGCATGGGAACAATCAAGCCCCTCTGAAGGGCGTTGACAGCTGGGGCAGACTGAGGGACCACTGAAAGTGACACTGGGATGTGTATCTACTTGCAGATACCAGCTTCATGGGATCCTATTATTTCTGGGTGTAAACCTTGCTCAACCTAGATGTATTAGGGCGGGCTTTGGACTTTCCATAGGGCAGGGAGCATGGCATTTCCTTAGGGGTGGGGGATCTGTAGAGGGAGAGGGAGGGGACTGGGAAGAGGGGAGGGAGTGGTAATTTGGATTGGTATTTTTTTAAGTAATAAAAAAGGAAAAGAAATAAAGAGTCTTCAATCAGTCTCTCCTAATTTGTGTCTTTTGTAGTCAAATTTTCTGTAAACATATTTTGTAACCTAGATAATTGACAGAATCTCCTCTTTGTATTTTTTCAGAAGCAAGAAGTAAATTTAAAAATATTACACTCACATTCCAATGTGGTGAGGTGGGTGATTTTTGACAATTCAATGGGCTACCGATTTTATCACTGTTTAGGAGATTTGGTTACAAGTTGCTCTTAGTTATAACCATGAGGAAAGTTGAACAAAGGAGATTAGGCTCAGAAAACAGTGGTATACATATAGGATATAAAGGTATATTATTAAATGTACTCTGAAAAAAATGGAAGGATTTAGATATAAGATAAAAAGGTAGTTTATTGAATCTACTTTTTAAAGAAACTACTAGCAATTTTGGTATTTATTGAGCTCTACATTTTTCTCTGCTCCCCTCCCAGCCTCTTCCCTCCCCCTTCAACCCTCCCCCAAGGTCCCCATGTTCCAAATTTACTCAGGAGATCTTGTCTTTTTCTACTTTCTACTTCCCATGCATATTAGATCTATGTGAGTCTCTCTTAGTGTCCTTGTTGTTGTCAAAGTTCTCTGATATTGTGGTTTGTAGGCTGGTTTTCTTTGCTTTATGTTAAAAACCACTTATGAGTGAGTACAAGTGATAATTGTCTTTCTGTGTCTGGGTTACCACACTCAAAATAATGGTGTGGGAGAATTATGTGTATTCTGTCCATTATATTATATTTTAAATAAATGCTGATTGGCTGATAGCCAGGCAGGAAGTATAGGTGGGAAAACCAGACAGGAAGTAGAGGTGGGGCAATGAGAACAGGAGTATTCTCGGAAGAAGGAAGCTCTTTCCACAGTCCTGCCCAGACCATGGAAGAAGCAGGGTGAGACCTGCCCCACTGAGAAAAATGTACTGAGCCATGTGGTTAACATAGATAAGGATAATGGGTTAATATATATTATAAGAGCTAATATAAAACCTGAGCTAATGGGCCAATCACTTTATAACCTAATGTAGACTCTCTGTGTGATTTTCTTTGGGGCTTACCAGCTGCGGGAACCAGGCAGGACAGAAACCCCAACAAGCAGGCCCTCATGTTACAAAATAATGTTTTCTAGCTCCATCCATTTTTCCTGTAAAATTCAAGATATCATTACTTTTTTCTGTTGTGTACTCCATTGTGTAAATATAGCACATTTTCCTTATCCATTCTTCACTCAATGGACATTTAAGTTGTTTCTGGGTTCTGGATATGACAAACAATGCTGCTATGAACATAGTTGAGTACATGTCCTTGTGGCATGATTGAGCATCCTTTGGATATATACCCAAAAGTGGTATTACTGGGTCTTGAGGAATGTTGTTTCCTAATTTTCTGAGAAATTGCCACACTGACATCCAAAGGGTTTGTATCAGCCTGCATACCCACCAGCAATGCAGAAATGTTCCCTTTATCCCACAACCTCTCCAGCATAAGTTGTCGTCAGTGGATTATATGTTCTTTTGGTGTCCAATTTCTTGAGTTGTTTGTATATTTTGGAGAACAGATTTCTGTCTGATGTGGGGTTAGTAAAGATCTTTTCCCATTCTGAAGGCTGTCATTTTGTCTTGTTAACCATATCCTTTGCTTTACAGAAGATTTTCAGTTTCAGGAGGTCCCATTTATTAATTGTTTCTCTCAGTGTCTGTGCTGCTGGAATTATATTTAGGAAGTGGCTCCCTGTGCCGATGCATTCAAGTGTACTTCCCACTGTCTCTTCTATAAGGTTAAGTGTGGCTGGCTTTATGTTGACGTCTTTGATCCATTTGGATTTGAGTTTTCTGCATGGTGATAGATATGGGTCTATTTTCATTCTTCTACATGTTGATATCCATTTATGCCAGCACCACTTGTTAAATATGCTTTCATTTCTCCATTTGATATTTTTGCTTCTTTGTCAAAAATCAGGTGTTCGAAGATGTTTTGATTGATATCTCGGTCTTCTATTCATTTCCATTGGTCTTCCTGTCTGTTCTAATGCCAATACCAGCCTTTTTCAGTACTGTAGCTCTGTAGTAAACTTTGAAGTCAGGGATTGTGATGCCTGCAGAAGTTCTTTTATTGTTCATGATTGTTTTGGCTATCCTGGGTGTTTTGCTTTTCCATATGAAGTTAAGTACCATTCTTTCGAGGTCTTTGAAGAATTTTGGTGGGACTTTGGTGGGCATTGCATTGAATGCAACTACTAGTTTTAAATGTTTTACATTGAATTGTATATTGTATGCAAATTTTGTATATTGATACAAATTTAAGATTAATTTTGTTAGAACATACTGTATATACATTTCTACTCTTGTTCAAGATATTGTATATATACAACTGATTTGACAATGTAAAGCAAATTTCTAGTCTGTGAAAATTATTATTACCAACATTATAGGATAATAAGGAAATGCTGGTTAGTAGTTAGTCACATATTACAATTGAACTTGTAGTCATGTTAGATATGTTTTCAAGGTCAAACAAAGATATTTTAGATAGGCCATCATCAAAGACTTCAGACATCTACAGAATATGGCATTTAAGATCATTTTGGTTTTTTGAGACACAGTTTCTCTGTGTAGCTTTGTTAACTGTATTAAAACTAGCACTTGTAGACTAGATTGGCTTCAAACTCATAGAGATCAACCTGCCTCTGCTTCCTGGGTGCTGCAATTAAAGGTATGCACCAAAACACAATCCAGCCTTAAGATGCTTTAATAAAATGGGACCTTTTATGACAATGAGACACATCTGCTCCTAGCAACACCAATCTACTCTAGCGATGATGATAGGCATCAAAGAAACTCCACATGGTCTTTCTTGTGGCTAATGTAAGTCACTGGCAAGAAAATGCCTTTGGCTCAACTGCTGACAGTATGCTATCCTAATTGTACAAGCAGGACACAAATGATGGTGACTGCCAAATATTGTCAAGACAAGGTAGGACAGTGCTTCAGAATATCCTGGTTCACAGATATGTCTGTCAAATATTCCAGACCTGTAGACTAATGATGGATTCCCCAATATTGCTGAAAAGCTTTGGGTAACTGTCTAAGCAGCCAATTGTTTCTGTGATTTCTTGCATTTTTTTTTTTACCTTCTAAAGGGTTATAGGAACAAATGTTTGACTCTATGTGGGAA
>PVIU01033226.1:0-12607 GCA_004026605.1 Ondatra zibethicus
GTAGGGGAACTGGGGTTGGTATGTAAATGAAAAAAATTTAAATAAAAAGAATAACATCTCATTTCTTAATGGAGATTCTAAAAGCATGAACAAATGTGCTAAACTCAAAGAGACCACAGCTGCCAGCCCAGACTACTAAATGCAGCAGAACTTGCAATTACCATAAATGGAGAAAACTAGACATTCAACAATAAAACAAACTTTAAACAACATCTAGCTACAAATCCAACCCTACAGAAGGTGGTAAAAGGGAATTCCAATCCAAAGAGGCTAATTGCATCCAAGAAAATACAAGGAACAAATAATCCTAGACAAGCAAATACATAAAGGGTAAACATATACCCATCAACCAAACAAACACTGTGGACTAACAAAATAAATGAAAATCAGTGTCTGTCATTTTGCTGCATCTAAGAGACACATATTAACTTCAAGGACAGACATTAGCTTAGTGTAAAAGAATGGAAAAATATTCCAAAAAATGGGCCTAAAATATAAACTGAATTAACCATTTCCATATTTGACAAAACGTTCTTCAAATCAAAACTAATTAGAGTAAATAGAGAGGGACACTAATAATCACCCACCAACATGACATTTTATTTCTTAATATCTATGCACCAAATACAAGGGCATTCAAGTTTGTAATAGAAAGACCAGAATAACTAATTCACATACAGACCTTCATACACTAATAGTGGAACATTTCAGTGCTCCATTTCTCCCAGGAGGCAGGTCATCCAGACAAAAACTAGAGAGAGGCTAGAAATAACTTGACATTATAAAACAGATTAGCCTAATACATGTTTTAGAACATTTTACTAAAAGACAAATAATTTGTCTTCTTCTTAACATCTCATAAAACTTTCTCCAAAAGTGACCACAAATTTGGACACAAATCAAGTCTCAATGAATAAAAGAAATTGAAACAGCATCCTGTGGACTATGTGACCACCATGGATTAAAGCTGAGTATCAACAACCAAAATAAAAGAAAGATTAAAGACTCTTGGAAACTGAACAACTCACTACTGAATGAAAAATACTTCAAGACAAAAATTAAGACATTAAAGACATTCAAGAATTGTTGAAAATGAATAAACAGGAACCCAATCTTTTGAGGCATAATGTTGGAGGTTTTAACAAGCAAGTTCTTAGCACTAATTGTAATGATAAAACAACAACAACAAACAAACAACAAAAGGAGACAAAAACCAAATAGATAAAAAATAACAAAAACAAAATGGGGTGATCTCATACTAGTATTTTTAACAGCATACCTGAGAGCTTTAGAACACAATGAAGAAATCACACACAAAAGGAGCAGACATAAGGAATAATCAAAATCAGGGCTGAAATTAATAGAATAGAACCAACAACAGTACAAAGATTAGTGAATAAAATATTGGTTGTTTAAGAAAATCAATTAAATTTAAATTTACAAACCCTTATCTAATGAACTAAAAAACACAGAGAGAGAATAGCCAAATTAACAAAATGAGAAATAGAAATGGGACATAGCAACAGATACCTAGGAAATTCAGAAAATGCGTTAAAATCATCTATGCAACCAAACTGAAAAATCTGAAGAAATGAATAACTTTCTCAATACATACTACTTACTAAAGTTGAATCGAGATGAGACAAATAATTTAAACAGACCTATAAACACTAATGAAAGAGTAATTTTCATAATGAATCTCAAATGTCTAAGAAACATTTGAAATGTTCAACATCCTTAGCATTCTGAAAATTGCAAATAAAAATTATTTAGAAATTAGATTCTGGAGATGGTCAGTCCTATAATTCTGTGCACATACTAAAAAATTAAACTGTGTACTTACACTGGATAACTTTTATAGTATATGAATTGTTTCTTGACATTATTTTAATACAGTATTTTTATTGAGAATTTATTTGTATGAGAATTTGATACATATATGCAATGCAGTTTGATCAATGTATGTAATCAATGTATCCTCAACTCCTCCCTCCAAATCTTCCTGGATCCTTCCTGCCATCGTTCCCCCCTCCCAATTTTATGTCCTGTTATTTTTGTAATCCACTGAGTCTAATTAGTGTTGCCTACACACGTATGGATGTGGGGCCACCCACTGGAGCACGGGGAACCCACCAGTGGCACCCCTGAAGAAAACTGACTCTCCTCCAGGAGCTACTAAATATCAGTAACTTCTCAGCTATGTGTGAAGACTTGGAAGGCTCCCTTGCTCATGCTAGCACACAGAGTGGCTTGTTCTTGTAAAGGTCCTATGTGGGCAGCCACAGCAGTTGCAAATTCAAGAGAGAGTGGTCCTGTTATGTCCAGAAGACAATGTTTCAAAGCCATATTTCCCAACTTCCAGTTTTCACAATTGCTCCGCCCCTTCATCCAAACATGCATCCTAAGCCTTGGAGGGAAAGGCATGTTGTATAGATGTCCTACTTATAGTTAAGCATGGCACAGACATCTAATCTCTTCATTTTTGACCAGAGCACCCCATTAAAAACTATCACAAACAAGCTCAAAAAAAAAAAAAAAAGAAATTCCATCAGAATGGAATGTCAGAACCTGTCAGAATGGCTAAGAACAATAAAACAAATGACAGCTGAGGGTGGTGAGGACTTGAGTAAGGGAAAGTGTCCTCCCTTTCTAGTGAAAATGAAAACTAGTATAACCACTATTAAAATCAATATGGTGCTTCCACAGGAAATTGGGACTCATTCTACCTGAAGGTCCAGATATTCCCCTCTTGAACATACACCTGAGCATGTTCATTGCTGTTTTGTTAATGATAGTCAAAAATTGGAAACAACCTAAATGTCCCTCAACATAACAATGGATGAAATGTAGTACGTTTGCACAATGGGGTAATACTCAACTTTTAAAACAATGAGATCATGAAAATTTCAGGCACATGGGTAGAACTAGAAAAAAAATCATATTTAGTGAGATAACCCAGAACCAGAAAGAAAGATGAATATGGCATGTATTCACTTACAACTTGATATGGTATTTTATATTAATGATAACCAATATGTAATCCATAGATCCAGATAGGTTAGCCATAGAGGAAGTTACTAGGAGAGACCCATAGATCTATTTAGGACGGGAAAAAAGAATAGATTTTATGGTGAACCCAAGCCAGGGGAAGGGGATGGACAAGAGTAAGAGGATCAGAGAGTAAGGAGGAGGGGAAAAAGTTTTGAAGGAGGGGATGAAATATTTGGAATTGAAGGGAATTTGTTGAGCATTATGAAAACCTAGTTCAGTGTAAACTTCCTATAATACATGAATGTGATCCTAATGAAGTCTCCAAATAATGAGGGAGAAGGAACTCCACTGGCCATCTCATGTCACCAAAAAAGAATCCAGTATGGAGACTTTGTTTTATTCAATTCAGTTGTTGTCCAAAAGGGTCCCATGGTGTCTTAGTTAGGGTTTCTACAGGTACAACCAAGCACCATGACAAAAGAGCAAGTTGGTGATGAAAGGGCCTATTTGACTTACACTTCCAGATGGTAGTCTATCTTTGGAATATGTCAGAATTGGAACTCAAGCAAGGCTGGAACCTGGAGGAAGGAGGTGATACAGAAGCCATGGAGGAGAGCTACTGACTGCCTTGCTTCTAGTGCTTACTCAGTTGCTTCTTATAGAACCTATGGCCAGGGATGGCATCACTCACCATGGAATGAACACTCCCACATCAATCACTAATTGAGAAAATGTCTTACGGCTGGATCTCATGGAGGCATTGCCTCCACTGAGGCTCATTCCTCTCTGATTCTTGGTTGGGTCAAGTAGACATACAAATCCTCCCAGTAGACAAAGAAATAACCAAATATCCCATGCTGTTACCAAGACAATGGGTTGCTCTCTGTAAACTAATAATGCCCCACTGCTGAAGATAATACCCATAAAAGTCACTGAACATGGAGAGATCCAGGGGTGCCTACATAGAAACTTAACCACAATGTCCTAATGTCTATGACATGAAAAGTTATTATTCACATGACCAAAAGAGGAAAGTAAACATTAATACAACCACAAAACTTTTCATCTATCTGTCTGCAAGTAAGCTAGGACCATCGTGGCACCGACCTTGTAGGAGTAACCATTCAATGTCTGATTTGACAGATGTTTACTCAATGAGTTAGAACCCATACCTGACAATGTTTGGTTGACTGACAACCAGATTCTAGATAGTCCAGAGACCTAGGGTTAAACCAAACACTACTGATCTAAAAATATAAAGTAAAATAAAATGTGCCCTAATGATATTCTACTGTATGCATAGATCGGCACATAATTCAGCCAACCTCAGTGAGGCTTCCTTCTACAGCAGATAGGAACAAATAGAGACCCACAGCCAAACATCACACACACACACACACACACACACACACACACACACACACACACGGAGTTCTTTGAGCATACAGCTCTAAATTAGCTGTCTCTATCAAATCTCTATCTCTTTTCTTACAGCTCAGGTAACTCTACAGAAAAGAATGGAGGAGTGAGAGAGACCTAGGGAACAGAGGACATAGGAGGACAACACTGTTAACTGAGCAAAGCTACTATGAATTTACAGAGACTGAAGCAGCAATCACAGGGACTATATCGTCTGCTCAATGTCCTCTATCTATATATGATAACTTTTAGTTCATTACTTTTGTGTTACTCCTGAATGTGGAAGCACATGAATCTCTGATTCTTGGGATTTCTCTTGAGGCCCCTTTGTTTTTCTGCTGGCTTGTCTAGTCCAGGTTCAATATGATGGTTTTTGTTTTATATTATTATATTTGATTTTGTCATGTTGTCTCTTAGAAGCCTGTTCTTTTCTAATGAGAGACAGACATGGTGTAGATCTAACTAGGAGAGTAGCTTAGTGGAACTGGGAGAAGTAAAGATAGAGGAGCTCTATTCAAATTATGTAGTAGGAGATGAAAATTATATGTTCAATAAAAGGGAAGAAAAAATAATATCTATCAAAATTCAATATTACCACAAAACATCTTTTATTTTTAATTGATTTGGGTAGAAGGTAGAATATAGGAGTCCTATAATTTTTGTCCTATGTGACTAGAAGAGATGCTCATCTTTGCAGACTTTGTTGAGGACTGTTTCTACAAAGTGAAGACCAGCCACACAATTTATTTTCTGGAAACTGAAAGCATTTTATCTGGGAAATTATCACTGGAGTAGAATTCTAGTCCTGGTGTAGACTACAGCAGTTGCTATGGGACAAGGGCACCAGAACCACTATGTATGGCCTGCCATTTTTTCAGTTTGCCTTGCAGTATTTCCAGGGTCTGTGTAGCAGCATCTAAGCAGTCAAGATTCCCTGACAAGATGAAATCCACAAGCAAGGCAGCAGTGTTGGCAGCTTGCTTAGTAGCTTCTTTGTACATCATCTGAACAAAGGTAGAACTCTACTCTCTGAAAGTAGAAGAGGGCAATGACCCAAACATAGCATGGTCATCTCATATAGGTTGCTGGTTCAACTAGCTGATAAAATTCCCATACTTACTTTGGCTAATCTTAGGAAGAGAATTTGCTAACTTGTTAACTTTCCTTATTAGATTCTTATGGTGATAATTGAGTAAAATTTGGATGATGTGAAAAACTAATATATTACATAATTACAATAAAACGAGGAGAAAATTTTACTCTTAACCACGTCAAACTTAACCTGGACACAATTGAGTAATGACTTATAAAAATATAGGGTCCAAAACAGGGAAAACAAAGAGAAGTGAGATGAGTGATGTACATCACCCACCAACTGTGATTACACAAAAGAGCAATGCAACCTCTCAATAAAGTGGAGAGGGTATAAAATGCCAGAAACGTACACACCAGTGCCAAGATGTTCTGGGTGGCTTTGGACTCAGGGCATTTGATACTGGAACCATGAGAGCTGCGGATGTGCTGAACCCTCTGATTGTGTCTGTACAGAATAACAATCATAGAGGTGCTAGACCAGATGATAAGCACAGCAAAAAAGAATTCAGGGCACATCACCAATGCTGCATAGAGTGAGTCACTGATTTCATCTCGTGCTATAGTAGAGCAATATCCAAAATCTCGATTTCTTGTTATGTTTTGGATATTTGTTTTGATAACTGTGTACATAAAGAAAATGAAACGTATCAACACATTGAAGACCCAAAGTAAAGAAATGGACCAGCCAACAAACTTTGTTTCTTTGACTTTATGATCCTTCAGACACAATTTCCTGGGACTGATGGTCATGACCTGGAAGATACTCAAGAGACAGGTGGTACCCATGGACACATTTCGGGCAAATCCTTGAATGAACAATAGTAGCAAACATCCAAAATCATTCAAGAACTGTTTCAGTCCCCAAACTGTCATTGTGTGGGGTACTCCCGCAGAGAGAATGATCAAGGTATTTGCTGTCAGTAGGTGAATGAGAATCAAATCTTTTGGCTTTAATGCATATTCTCTGTAGGAAAGGACTACATAGTAGAACGTAAGAGAGAGATTTCCCATAACTCCAATGGTAGTTTGTGATAAGAAAATGATTCTGATTGCCAGATTCCACATGTCCATTCTGAGATTCAGCACAATTTCCTTAAGAATATTGTCACGTGTTTCTCAGGTGAAGTGAATAAGACAAATGATTGTAGCTGGGTGTGGAGGAACATGCCATTAGTCAAACAGCTACAAAATTTTGACAGGAGTAGTTACTTCCCATGTTTGTTGCTATGCAATTCATCAGTACTTCAGAACGCAAATGTTGATGGGGGCATAGTTGTCAACTTTGATAGAAAATGCAACACTCAGTAGGATGGGATGTTAACCCATTCGAGAAAGGGAATGCGATTGGCAATGCAAACAAATACAATGTGAGACTTTCCAAAAATATTGATAATTGCTAGTCATGTTTTAAAAGAAATCAACTTCAGTAACAACCACAAAACTTAAATTTACCCACACAATATTTTTATTGATTATTTGGAGGTTTCACATAATGCATTTCATGACATTCACTTCCCCATATTCCCATGTCCACTCCCCCACTTCCTTATGACCTCCCTCAATAAAAGAAAAAAACTACTATGTCCAATTTGTGTTGCCTCTATACTCACTGTACCATGGTCAGTTTTATTTAATAAAGCAATTCTTTTTTTGTTCTTCTTGAGACAGGGTTTCTCTGTAGATTTGAGCCTATCCTAGAATTAGCTCTTGTAGACCAGGCTGGCCTCAAACTCACAAAGATCTGCCTGCCTCTTCCTCCCGAGGGCTGGGATTAAAAGCATGAGCCACAACTTCTGGGCTAATAAAGCAATTATTAATGTATATCTCACTTATAATCAAAAGATGTTAATGAGAAACATATAGTATCACTGAAATCTATAGTCTTGTAATAAGGCAGTTTCCTCACTCTTTCTCAGCTGGGGCCATCTTTAATTTCCCCTGAAATTGACCCTTCATTTTCTATCTCCTTTATGAAATGTCCCTTGTAAAATTAGCTAACCCCATTCTAGACAAGTGGGCTGAAGTGCCCCAGCTAATCGCAATTTTTTAGATTCTGTAAAACTGCTTCCTTTCTTTCCTCTCTCCTGACATTAAGGATCAGGGAGTTGATTTTCTGGATTCTTTGCCTTTACAAGCTCCATGTAAAATGCATCCCAGGTGGTCCTCTGAGAAGGGTTTTTCTGTAGACAGTCACCAAAGCTGGTAAATACAGACTCTGAAACAGGGATTTTGGTCATGCTCAATGCTCTTTCAGTCTTTATCCCACAATAGTCTTAGATAATAAAATTTATTAAAAGCTCAAAATGGGATAGAAGGATGGGTCAAATGAAACCTTACATCATATTGAATTATGATCTAGCTTTTATGAAAATCATACCTCATAGACATATACACATAAGTACACCCAAGTTAGGACTGTTAGAGGGAAGGGAACATTGCATGTGATGAAATCTCACAGAATGCAGAACAGAACAAAATGAAGCAAAATATGTTAGGAGAAATTGCAAGGAGAAGGACAATAGCTAATATATGGCAACTATTGGGAAAATTATCAGCGTCTCTATTGAAATTGTGTCTTGGATAATTAGGCATCACTCTAAATTTTAGACTGGAAATGATAGAAAAGTAGGCAGGTGTTTAGACAGGCCACCAGGGTTGCGAATTTGGAGTAAACTCTTAGGACAACACAAACTATTCATACCATTCTTAAATTGGGTGAGACACTACTGAAGAAGCAGACAGTATGAGCTGTGAATCATCACCTGGCTGAACCATGTAGCCCCAGGGAGATCACTGCTTCCCCTCACACTCATGAGGCTTGCAGCGACAGGCAGAGGTCAGTCAAGAGCTGGGGTAGAACTAGCAGTAAAGCCTCAGAGCTGAAGAATTTTAAACATAGTAGGGAGATTAGCTGAGACCTTAGCATCTATAAAATACAGTCTCTCCTTCTCCATGCACTGCCATGAAGAACATCCTAGTGAATTAGTGCTACAGAAATAAAAGCTACTCTATTCAGCAATGCAAAAAAAGGTCTAAAATGACAGATACCACTATTCTAAATGAGACTTCATAGCTTCTAATTCTAGAAATGTATGTTTATGTTGGAGTGAGTGTGGGTGGCATTTAAAAGACTTGAAAGGGGCCTGAGATCAAGAGGGTAAAGCAATACATGTGGTTTGAAAGTGAAGAAAGAAATTGTGCACATGGGACTGTATAAGCCGGGATGAGGGAAGAGAAATAGGGGATACAGAGGAGTTGATACAATCAAAATCATATGTATGAAAATGCCTTTAGGAAACTTACTAATTCATAAGCTAGTAAAACATAAAAAATCCAAACAATATAAAAGTCAATATAAAGCAAAGTAGTACAATGTTAATAATACCAAATTTTGGTATGAGTATAAAAAAAACCTGGAATTTCATGCCCTGCAAATGTCTGTGAAAGCCAAACATTGGAGAAAGGGTTACAACTGCTTACATGGACCAAACATCACCATGCACACCAATAATCACACTGTAGTTTTTTAAACATTCTATCCAGTATTTAACTATTCCAAGAAGAAGTGGTTTGTATAATTGCAATTTTATTTGTGTTATAGATGGTACGTTATTTTAGAAGATGAAGTTACATCTCTTTAATTTTTGAAATAAAAATGTACTTGCATCATTGTGCCTTTCTTCTTTTAACCCTTCTAATTCCCCAACAAACCCTTCCTCTCAAATTATTGTATATGGCCTCTTTTTCTTTAATTGTTGTTACATTTATATACCTATATGCCTATGTTGTCTATGTTGCTATATGCTATTATGTATACGTGTGTGTGTGTTTGTATTTACATATAAAATCTGCTCAGTCTGTATAATGTTACTTGTATGTACATGATTTTGGTGTTCATCAAAGATGCTGGATAATCAATTAGGTTTTATTTTTTCCTACTCACAGCAATTCTGTCATTGTTGTAGCTCTAATCACTAAAGAAAAAATTCTCAATGCAAAAGAAGTAGATCATTAAAAAAAAACACTGCTAATCAAACGGTAGAAAACAGAAATACCATGAGTACTCAAAAAGCAGAAAACAACTGAATATGTTGTGCCAAATTCCAGTTATACATCCATAATGCAACTCTTACAGGCAAGGCTCAGGAAACACTGTGGCAGGGGTGGCAGAAAGATTTTAGGAGCCATAGGAATATGCATCTGCTGTGAGATTGCATTTCCTAAAATGTTGGAAAAGCTATATCCATGAAGTCTCAACATGAAGTCTTATCCTTGAAGATTCATGTTTACAAATCTAAATAGTGGTAATAACAGACATGCTCACATGGAGAGGGAAATTCCAAAAGGCACCAGTTATCCCACTTTGAAGAATTACCACCCAAATGAGCTTAGTTTTTATATCATTCAATAACTATCATGGAAATATTTACCAGTAGATTATCTAGGCATACCCAGGGGCAGGCCATGATCAATTAACTGATAAGCATAAACTATAATTCTACATACCAAGTATGACTTTGGAAGATCCCATATCATCTCAGTTATGGGACAAATGTGTGGCTGCTGCTGGCCAGCACGATTGGCATGCACAGAGGTCAACATGACCAATGTGATCATTGAAGGTTCAGCAATGTAAGAGAAGTGTGTGGAGATCTTGCTGTGCTAGAGGAACACACCATGTCTCATAGCTTGTAGGAATAAGAGGCTGAACTTCATCGGAATCAAACATTCACTGGAAACATGTGGACCAGCATCATCTCTAGGTGACTAAGCAACTGGAAGAAGATGATCTAAAATTCCAAACTCAGTGACAGATGTACTACAAAGACCTTGAAAAAAATGGAGAAACTTCAAAGGAAATCAGTAGAAGCCTGCAATTAGGGTTGAGATGAGGCCTTCAGGATAAGATAATGAAGATACAGTGTGTCTTTTGCAAAAAGGGGGGACTGTTACAGGAATAGGAAAAGGAAGAAGCACATTCCAGAGTCCTCTGGAAGAAGCAGTTGCTGTGGAGAGAATGGAAGAATTGAAACAAGAGTGATGAAAGTAGTTGTACATATTCTAGCACACGTGACACACAGGGATTGGGAAAGGAACCCAGAAATGAAGAAAACCAAAAGCAAACAATCAAACAACAAAACTTTTGGAAATTGATGGCTGAAGAAAAGAAAGATTATGAGAAAGTCAAGGAGTGAGAAAAGTCATCTTTGAACAAAGGAAAACATGACCCTGAGTATAAGCAAAGTTGATAATTCAACACATTCAATGATAAAAGGCAGAAATGAATACATTATTCTATGATTGACAGGCCATCTCCAAAGCAACCATTAACAGTATTGGGCCTTCAGAATCTGAATCCCATCCATTTTACAAACCAGCATAGTGTCACTTGTCACTTCTCAAAATCTGGGTCCTCTCTCAAAGGATTCCATAACAAGTAGTAAATAAAAAAAAATTGTCTTGTAAATGGTCCTCCTGTAGCAAATACGACTAAATCGTATAAAATGCAATCCACACTGGTTGTTTTCCTTCTATGTAACCTTCTGATGAGTTATTCTCAAGTGTTTTCCTAGCTATAAAGAATTATGTTAATTTCCAAAAAAAAAACCAAAAAACCATTCACATTCTAGTGGTTAGGAAGACCAGAATACATTCCAGAGATCATATATACTAAGAAAGCTTCAAAATGTACAGTCACATATAAGATAAATGTAACCCAATCTCTTAAATGTTGCCAGTATGCCTGTTACCTATAAAAAGGCAACATAGGTCTGATCTTGCTAATTAGTTAAAGGGAACTGTTGAGAATCTTATGATATTGATTTTGCTGTTCTATTATATTCAATGATTGCTTTATCTGTAAAATTCCTCTAAGATGTATGGTGATGGTTTTTACTTCAGTAGCAGGAAAAATCCATCATGAACAAATAGGAAAAAAAGAGAGGAAGGAATGAAGGCAAAAAGAAAAAACAGAGAAAGAAAAGAAAGAAAGGAAGGAAGATAGATAAGGTAGAGTGAGATAAAGAGAGAGAGGGAGAGAGAAAATTTGACTTAAATAATTTTGATGAATGAAGTTGGAGTCTGTAAACAGAACTCATGGAATCACAGTTTGAGACTGTTAATGGTCATAAACACTATCCAATATTTGTGAATACTGATGTTGACTCATGAGTGAGTTCACCAAAAGGTTGAGAGAACAGTATCACAATCATTTTCTTTATTTCTATTTTTGCTGCTCCATAAAACCACCATAGATGTAGGATATATGACATCATTTAGGATGCAGAATTTGAAAGAAAGATCAGGGCAAAATGTAATGTCCTTGCCAGCTTTGTTTCTTTTTTGCTTGTTTCTTAGTTATTTTTATTTTTGTTTTTGAGAAATTGACACTCAATATAGACCTGACACTTGCTATGTACCTTGCTGACACTGAGCTCACAGAGATCTTCCTGCCTCATCCTCCTGAGTGCTATACTAAAGGCAAGCAACAAGAAAACAAGATGTTTGGGAAGCATTTGAAGTTCTAAATACGATTATAATAGATGTAGGATACACACTGTCCAAGAATCGCCAAGTGAAAACCCAACATAGCTGGAACTTTTTAGAGTTCTACGTACCTGGAGTTGTGCTTTCTGAGATGCGAGATTTATTTCCAGGAAGATGGTGGAATTGGACCAATCCAACATCTGTGAGGATGGAAATTATTTCTTACAGTTTCTTACAAGATGCTTCATTCTAAGAGTTGCTGTGGCCATTAAGACTCCTTGAATAACAATGACCAAGAAATATGTGTACCGTGTGCTTGAGAATTGAGTATTTGCGTATACATCTGCATTCAGTCGTGTGAAGTAAGAAGCAATGCTAATGAAAAGAAGCAATGACCAACATCCATCACACTGTGAGACTGCTCCTGTGTTCAGATCTGTGAAGTAACTCTGACCAATTTGAAAACAGGTGCTTTTATTCAGAGCCATAGAATTCTGCACACAAAGGAGAAGTGTGGTCAAATACACAGAAATCCAATATACTTCCTGGTAAATATTCACTTTGTTTTATATTGTTAAGAGTTACATGTATAATAGCAAATATAATTTTAAAACAA
>PVIU01033227.1:0-12639 GCA_004026605.1 Ondatra zibethicus
TTAAAAATAATTGTTATTATTTTTATTTCTGTGTGCGTGTGTGTGTGTGTGTGTGTGTGTGTGTGTGTGTGTGTGTGTATACATGTGAGTGCAGGTGCTCATGGAGGCCAGAAGAGGTGTCAAATCTCCAGGTGGTGCAAGCACAGGTTGTTGTGAGCTGGGAACAGAACT
This sequence comes from Ondatra zibethicus, assembly GCA_004026605.1. NCBI lineage: Eukaryota > Metazoa > Chordata > Mammalia > Rodentia > Cricetidae > Ondatra > Ondatra zibethicus. The sequence continues at coordinate 172 of PVIU01033227.1, forward strand.
CTGGAAGAGTAGTAAGCACTCTTAACTGATGAGACAACTTTCCAGTCCTTCAGTTAAAGTCTTGAGGCACAAATGAAGTGCTATCACACCCACGCTTCTCTGGAAAGAAAATGTACTGTCAAGGATCGGCACTATGAACTATTCAAGCATTTCATGAAAGTGTGAAAGTTGGACATGTATGCAATGGGCAGGCTAATTGGCAGATGTGTGAATAATGAAAATAGAGTAGAGCCATAATATGCTAATGAACATACTTTATATAAGTGACAGGACACAGGTTTATTCTATAAGGAGTGCAGAAAGAAATTTAGTGTGCATTCTACAATGACTATCTCCTGTAAATCTAATTTTTGACAAATACCATACACACAAAAATTAAATGAATCAAATGACAGAAAATATGTGACATTATTATAAGTGCATTTTATTCATATCTAAAAAGTATGACTCATAAAAGGACGTTTGAACAAATCAAGCTGGAAAAATTAAACCATTTCCTCTCTGTGAAGACATGCATATCTGAAACATATGCACGCAAAATATATGACAAGGTATGGTTTAATATTTGCCAACTGAGGAGTATGTCACTACTTTAAGTAAGTAACCTGATTTAAAAAAAAAAAACAAGAAAAGCGCCAGAGAAATAAAAATATTTAAATATAAGTAAAAATTGCTTAACTTATTCATAAGAGGAAATAAAAACAAAAAATATTGCATACTACAGTTATACATTAAAACACATAAATAATCTTAACTACTGAGGAAGATGCAACTGAGCAGAGAATTTAATTTATTTGTGTTACTGTTAAATTAGTGTAAGCTTTGTGTACTGAAATTTTCAATCTTTAGAAAATGTAACATGGATGTACCCTTTTATATACTAGGTATCATAAGAAGAAACTTCCCTATAGGAGAACTCAAAAGTGAGTATGAAACATATTACCATTTCTAATACTGAAATTTAACATAATATTGAAATGTCCACTGAGAAAATTAAGTCTATTAATAGAATTTGTGCAAATATAAATGAAAGTGAATACAAGTATTTATGCAATTTGACCTCTTTATATATCAAAATATAGCACAATCCTAGAATATTGTCCAAACAAAAACATACAGAATATTTTACTAATACCTGAAATTTAATGATAATAAGAGTATTCTCTTATAATGATTATAAGAGTATTCGTATTTAATAACTCTTGTATCTACATAGAAAATGAAATTGAGAAGTGTGATTTATTCTAGGAGTAGAAAATAGTGCCATGATCTGTAATCCCACCACTCAAGATCTGAGGATTGAGAATTGCAAATTTGTCTACAGTCTGGGGCTACATAAAAAAAAAGTTTAGAAAACTTGCAAAGAATCATAGAAGTTGATACCACATTTTGTACTCTCATATTTAAGTTATTTGTAGAGTATTTATGCTGTTTAATCTAAGGAAAAGCACTTCCTTTACCTTTTCATAAAGATGCATATGAGCATTTATACTAAACAGAAAACCACCAGGGTCATTAGACTTCCTTTTGCTCTGACTTTTCCTGTTTTTCTTCGACAGTATCTCCATTGTTCGTTACCCGAGTCATTGCTGCAGCCATGGCAATACGCTTCCTCATTATCACATTGATATGGTTTGCCATTTTCATAACTTGTAAGTTAATCAATGGGGTGTAATATGTTACCTTGATTAGACTTCAGAAACACACCAGGAACCATAGAGATGGCTCAGCCAGATAAAGGTATTTGCTACATAAGACTAACAACCTGCGTTCAATCCCCAGAAACCTCAGGAGGAAGAACTGACCCCACAAAGTTGTTCTTTGACCTCAATACTTATTTCATGGCACACAGGTGCCCTCACACGCATGCCTGCATGCACACACAGGGCACACACACACAGTTTAAGAAGTAAAAGATAAAACAAGCACAGAAACACACACAGCAGCAGCAATCGTGAAAGCATTTTTATCGTAGTGTTGCTGTTCTACGAACATAAAAGTCACTTTCATTTGCAGTAGAAGATACTAACTTTTAAAAATTATAATTATTTTGATAGTGTTATGCAACAACGAAGTTCCAATTTCTTCAAAAGGTGAGTGAATCTTTTTAATATTCAATACAAATTGGAGGCACCTATGTATACCAGGATTTAACACATATTCAAAGGCATTCAAGAGAGAAAAATTAAATTTTGGGGTTTTGTCTACAGTTCACTCTAAACTTTATTGTTTTTAACTGTGGGGGCCATGTAATGGGTGGGAGAGATAGTCATGGTTCTACATTCCTTTAATTCTAGTACTTCACTGGTTAAGGCTGGAGGGTCAGGAGTTAACAGTCAACCTCGGCTGTACAGAGATTTCAAAGCCAGAATTGGTTACACGAGGCCCTATCTGAAAACAATAATGAATCAATGATAGTTTTTACTTCGTCTTATTACATTTTACTTTGTCGTGTTTGGTGTTATCTCTTAGAAGCCTGTTCTTTTCGAATGAGAGACAGAAAGGGAGTGGATCTGGAGGAAAGGAGAAGTGGGAGGAAGTAGAAGGAGTAGGGGAAGAGAAACTGTAGTCAGGATATATTGTATGAGAAAAAAATTACTTTTCAGTATAATAAAAACATAATAAATAAAAAGAATCTATTTTCAATAAAAGAACAAATAATAAACAGTAGAAAATCCTTAATTTGGGGTCCCTCCTCCCTCTATTGAATAATGGTGCAATTATTTAGAATTTCAGAGTTGTGACAGGAAGTATGTTTAACTTGCCTAGATAAAATCTGCTTCAATAGTCAGGTGTGCACAGAGCTAATCTATTCTCTTTCTAGACGGTTACTGTACCCAATGCCCTGATGACTGGATATATTATAGAAACAACTGCTACCAATTTTTTAATGAGAGCAAAAGCTGGAACCAGAGCCAAGCTTCGTGTTTGTCTCAAAATTCTACCCTTTTGAAGATATACAGTAAAAAGGACCAGGTTGCATATTTAATTCCTTTTTATTCGTTTTTTTATTATTTAAAATAATTTTAAAATTTGAATATATTTTGGTCACATTCTTTCCCTCCCCCAAGCCCTTCCATATTGGAGAGGAAAATTTTAAAATGGCAAATCTTTACTGAAAATCAAAGTCTTGTCTGTCAGCATCCACACTGATCAAACCAATATACACAATATTGTGAAAGTTTAACAGTAACATGATAAACAAAACTTTCCTGGCTGTGCTGAGCACACATCTGCTGCCTTTTACAGAGTAGCTGTTTAAATTCTCAGAGTAACATCTCTAAGCAGATAAGAACAAGATACTCAAGAAATCATGATCAGTATCAGTATAGTAAACATCCAGTCTTATGTGCACGTTTTCCAGGAACATGAACTCTGTGTGCATATCTGATGACAGATCTTCAGGAAGAATCTCTCTGAGGTTGAATATTTCCATCCTATCAGCTATCTCACCATATCCACTGTGCATAGAGTTGTATGAGGACAATTTCAGAGTTCACCTTGTATTCTCTTCAAACTAGTCAAAAGTTTATGCTGTAAACCACAACACTATCAATGTGTCCTAACTGCAAGATGCATAAAATGAGTGTGTATTGGGGAGATAAAGTGCAATTCAGGACTTATTAATTTATTAGTGGCACTTTTGTATTTCATTTCTGGGTTTGTTTCTTGTTCCATTGATGAAATGCAATTAGTGGAAAAGATAGAATTGCTACCTGCGTAATCACTCAGTTCATTACAAAACTCAAAACAGAGACTGAACCAAAGTGGAAATTGTATATTGGCATAAATTCAGTTAAATATGTTAGATTATTAGAATTAGAAGTGACTCAGAATAGCTTAAAGGATGACTTGACTTCTGAACAGAAATCACCAAATTAGGCTTGTGTAAATATAAATAAACGACTAGACCTTTTGTGCTTCATAACTTATAAGATGAGAAAAGGCAAACACAGATGAGGTAGGTAACTCACTGAAGCATGAACCTGGAACATACAAGAAGCATGAAGATGTTCTAATACCCACTCCAGACAATACTGAAAAAATTGAGGAAGTAGGAGCTGGAGAGAGGGCTCATAGAGCTAAAATATTTCTTTTGAAAGCTTGAGAACCAAATATGAACCCTACAGCACCCATTAGGCATTACTGCATATGTCTGTAACCCCAGCACTAGGGTTAGAGACAGGTAGATCCCCCAAGCTCCTGGCCAGACAGCATAGGCAAAAAGGTGAATTTTTGCTCCAGTGAGGGATCATGTTTCAAGGCAATTAGGCAGGGAGCAATGGAGGAAGATACTGGATGTCTTGTCCTACCTTCTGTGTGAAGAATGAGCTGTGGCACACTCATAAGCATATACAACACACAACTCTTGACCACCTCCAAACACAGAAAAATTAAGAGAGCCAAGATACTTTGCCAGCACCTGTGGCTAAATGAGAATTAGGCTAGTCACTGAACAATACAGCCTTCCCCAAGTGGGAAGTGAGTGACGGTGCTTTGTGTTTCTAACGTTCTGAGCACAGGTTTCATCTGTACTTTTCTTGTGGTTTCTAATAGGATTTCTTTAAGCTGGTGAAGTCATACCACTGGATGGGACTATTCCAAACTCAAGCAAATGACTCCTGGCAGTGGGAAGATGGATCCCCTCTCTCACCCAACGAGTGAGTCTCAAACCAGCAGGGTTTGAGCTTGATATTTGCTCAGTTGTCCCTATAAGAACTCCTTTTTCAGTTTCATTTTCATAATCTGATGCATTATCACATTCTAATAGATTTAGAAAAAATATTTAGAGCCTAAATTTAAAGCACAGGGAGAATGGCAAAGTAGCATAAATTGATGACTATGGGCTAAGTACTGAGAAAGACAGAGTTCATATTATGTCCATTTTATAGATACAAGGCTGAAGCCTTTATTTGTGACCAGGATTATGGAGATAAAACTGACATACAATAAACTGTACTCTTCCATCCCAAGAGGCCTCCTTTCTGTTTTTATGCTTACAGGTATTTGAAAATATGAAGTAACTATTACTAGCTGTGGTCACTCTATTGTGGAATGGCACAAAAGAAGTAACAAATGCATGAGGCCCCAGATTTGCTAAATACCTTTATATGATCAATATGCGACATTTACATGTATCACATTATGAGCTTATACCTCACGAATACAAACAATTATAGTGACAATTTAAAAAATTAATAGTAATAGATGTTTTAATGTGCTTTAACCCACAGAGAAATTTTCTAATAGAAATGTCCCTGCAGGTACCAACTGTTTGTATCTATACCAATCATATTTTGTACCTCTTCCTGTTAAATGAGGATAACATCAAATCACTGTCTTTTTAGTTTTTAATTTCATACTAAAGTGACATCATTTTCTTGGGTCTTCTATTTCTGACTTTTTCTTAGAAGAAGAAAAAGTTCATTTATTGTATTAAACTGTGGAATTCCCAATGTCAAGAGAAAAGTAAAACACACATGTTCTTACGTATAAACATGTGTGAACACACATATACCACACTACATCACCACATACAACACACATGCATGTGCACACACAGACATACATACACAACACATATGCGTGAATATATATGCATGTACATTTATGTGCATACATGTGGATGTGTGTTGAGTATATTACAAATACTTTTGATTGTTTAACAAACAATATTGTTTATTCAGTCACCCTTTGGTAGCCATGGGTGACTGATTCCAAAGTCTCACTTTCTCCGCAGATACTGAATTCCATGAACGATCATCATCTTTATTCAGAATGGCACAGAATCTGTTTGTAGACTATGGACAATTCTATACAATTTAAATCATTTTTATATTGTATAATTGCATATATTATATATTGTATATATTATATATTACCAAATGGAATGTAAGTGTTACGTGAAACAATCCTCACCCTAATTATTTAGGAAATCAGAACAAGATACAAGTACGTGTTCAGTACATTTGTGGGCTTTGTTTGGAGTACTTGTTATCTGTAGTCCATTTTATCTGACAATGGTAATCTGCTTACCTGTAGAAAATTGCTTATTTTTACACAAAACACTACAGCAATTGAATTCTAAGTTTAGTTCTAATAAAAATATCTATTATAAAGTAAGTATTTTGAAGATTTTTTTACTCAGGTATAGAGAGAGAGAATTTATAATTCTGAGGTGATTAATTTTTGATATGAGTACAAGTGTTGGGCAGAAGTGGTGCACGCCCTTAATCCCAGCACTCTGGAGGTAGAGGCAGGGAGGTCTCTGAGCTCAAGGCCAGCCTGGACTATTTAGAGAGTTCCAGTACAGCCAGGGCTAAGCAGAGAAACACCGTCTCAAAATGCAAAAACAAAACAGTAACAGGAAGAAAACTTTTTTAAAAAAGATATTTTTACTTTCATTTTTACTATCTGAATTGGCTTTATTTTTGTATGTTAAGAACGCTAAATGCCAGTTCAAGTACTAGGGATAAATCCTGGCCCCACAGACTGTCCAAGCCTCACAACTGTCCCCCACATTCAGTGGGCCTAATTTGGTCTCATGCAGGTTTGCCCGCTATCAGTCCAGAGTCAGTCAGTTCTCACTAGCACAGGACAGCTGTTTCTGTGGGTATCACCATTTGCTCATATTATTGCTCCTTCCTCTCTTGGGCTGATGTCAGATAGCTTGGCCCAGTGCTTCACTGTAGACCTCTGTGTCTGCTTCCATCAGTTGTTGGATGAATGTTTTATGAAGACAATTAAGGCAGTCATCAGTCTGATTACAGAGAAAGGCCAATTTAGGTGTCCTCTCCAGTGTTGCTGAGAGTCTTAGTTGGGGTCATCCTTGAGGATTCCTGGGAATTTCCCTAGTACGATGTTTCTCGATGGCCTTTTAATGACTCCCTCAGTCAAGATATCTCTTTCCTTTCTCTCCCTCACTGTCCACATTCTTTTTGATGGGATACCTTGCTCAGCCTGGATACGAGGACAGGGCCTCTGTCTTGCCTCAAAGTGAAATATCAGACTTTGTTGATTCCCCATGGGAAATCTTACCCTTTCTGAGGAGTGGATGGGGAGGTGGGGTTGGGGGAAGGTGGAAGAAGCAGGAGGAGAGGAGAGAGTGGGAACAGGGATAGCTACACAAAATGAGAAAAGATTGTATTAAAAAATTCTTAATAAAAAATGAAAAAATAATTAAGAGGGCTAAACATGGTGCTCAAATGATGCAAAATATATTTGAAATTTCCACATTCAAATCCTATAAATAGAATTCCATGTTTATATCCTTCATCAAGCCAAGTCTGCATGTCACATGTCGTTCTCTCTTTCCTAGATTAACATTGGTAGAAATGCAGAGAGGATCCTGTGCTGTCTATGGCTCCAGCTTTAAGGCCTACACAGAAGATTGCTCAACTCTAAACACATACATCTGCATGAAGAAGGCAGTGTAAGGACTTCATTAACTATCTCTGCAACAGCCAGGACAAGAGAGAGAATTATCCCAGGAGAAACTGGGACTAAAAGAAAATGAGACCGAACATACATGCAACACAAAAAACAGCAGGACTTCACCTTCCAGAAGCAAGCCACAGAACTATTAGTGTTTTATGGAACATTTTGTGTCCCATAAAACAAAGAATACTAACTCAAAGATCATTAACGCGGCCATTCACACCATTCTCCAATCTGCATAGGATGTGGGGAAGAAGGCAAGGAGGAGCCTCTGTTTCAAAGTGGGACCAACACATGAGAGAGCTGAAAGCGTAGGAGAAGGCAGGCCCATAGCACTCTGGCAGTTTAAACTCCAGCACTGTAGAAAACAGCACACTGCGTGGGGCTGCAGCAGAGAACCACAGGAGAGTCTGCACTGGTGCCAACAATGTTGCTATCCCAGTGGTTCAAGAAAGCAGGCTTCTGTCTGGGAGGGCATGATTTGAGTAAGGGCAAGAAGGACTGCTTTTGGATCTTGAAGATCTCATAGAGCTTGTCTTGTTGACTTTTGTGTTTTCTTGGGACTCCCCTATTCCTTTTTTCTTGTGTTTCCTGTTGAAATAATAATGTCTATTGAAGGTCAGCCTCACCATTGTATTTTGAAAATTCATGGCTTGTTTCACTTTACAAGTGACAACTAGAAAAGAGGTTTGACTGTCTTATTTGTGTCTGACTTGGGTCAAATTTAGATGAGTCCTTGGACTTGAAGTTTGAAAGGTGATGCTGAAAGCAGTTAAGGTGGAATGAGTGAGGAAGTGAATTTCTGGGACCATTGGGTATAATGTTATACACTGAATGTTTGTGCATGTCCAAACTTCACATTTGAAATTTCAACTCTTGGTATTATTTCAGTACTAGGAGATAAGCATTGGAACATAATGTTTTAAGTCACAAGAGTGAAGCTTTGTGTGTAGGATCGTCTCTTAGGAAAACACCCACAAAGTCTTCGCTTTCTTCTTTTGGCCACAAGAGAATACAGGAAACTTCTGACCTATAAGATACCCCTCACCAAACCCAACAGATGCTGTTACCCTGGTCTTAGATTTCCAAGCTTCATAATTGTGAGAAATAGATTTCTGTAGTTTACAACTTATCTGGTAGTTTATAATAGTACCCCGAAAAAAGCTGAAACCAGAGAGGAAGACAGCCAGATATTAGGTCTTACCGTCATTTGAAAAGGAGAGCTGGGGAAGTGAGCTCAGAGGTGAAGAGCGCTGGGTGCCATTCTCAGCACCTACACGAGAGCTCACACCATCTGTGACTCCACTTCCGAAGGATCCAACACTCTCCTCTGACTTCTGCACGCACCTGAAAGCACATGGTGCACATACAAGCATGAAGGCAAGCACTCACACGCAAAATAAGAATAAATCTAAAAGTAGAAAGTTTTATGATACTGTTGTTTAATATTTTGAAGCATAGAAAAAATTCTAAACCAATAGACAGGTAAAAAATTATATAGAATGTCATACATAAGTAAAATGGGAAATAGAAACAGAAAAGCAACCGTAGAACCTGGCTTTCTAAGAGGTTATAGCAAACATGAGGAGCCTTAGATGTCTGTTTTAAAAATGTTTCGTGACTCATTAGAAACATGAGATTTAGCTTAGCTATCGCCTGGATGAGGAATATTCCCAAAGGCCACAAGTTTATGCAAAGAATAACAAATAAGACCCACACTTTAGAGAGTAGCAGCAAGGATCCTTGCTATCTTTACCTCTAAGGAGATGGGGGATACAATCCTCCACGAAGCATATGCAGCCACACAAGAACCTTCATTTAAGCTTACAGCCCAATGACTAGCTAACAATATGTGCAGTCAAATGAGTCTGAAGTCCAAGGTAAAGAAGAGTCTAGTGTGAATTTTACGAGTCTAGGGTGAATCCATTGTGCAATAGAGCCAGCCTGTTTTTTTTTTTTTAAGAAAATAACCTCAACTTGCCCCTTAAGAATTTTTCACACATAGCCTGAAAAGTAAAACAGGAATTATAAAACAGGAATACTAGCGACTAGGGCCAATTATTGGCTAGCAGCAGTGTTTTAGGATCCAGGGGACCCAGGCAAGGGGTTGTAATCTGTTTCATTGAATAATTAACAAAAGTCAGTCTTAAACTCACAAGAGAAAAAAAAATAGGGTGTTCAAATGTTCCAGACACTGTATTCATTTTGAAGATCAAATAGTGACCAATAAAATCCCTGTTACTTCCCAGTACTCAATTTAGACAGCCATAAAACATAAAAGCCAGACTCGGGTGCAAGGCAGGCTGACACAATAGGATATAGAGGAGTGAAATTTTGTTCTGATAGCAGTGTCAGTAACTGTACCAGAACTAGGGGTTTTTAAAAGACATTTCAATGAAGAAAACATGAGAAAAATGTGTAAAGTATTTAGATATATTTCATGATGTGCTTAGAAAATGACTTGATATTTCTGTAGTAGTCACCTCCAGTTTCATGCAGAGAGTGTTATACTTGGTCAGGAAGTTGAGTTAATTTTGAAATGTAAACAGATTCCACTGTGGCTAGGGGAAAGCCGACTTAACACGTTGTGGTTATGTTTAAATAGATAAACTCTCTAGACAAGTGAGTCACAGGCATGAAGGCAGTTGCCATGAGATGTAGTTGGTATTTTTCTTCAGGATCATTGGTTCCCCAGTAATGACCTAGAGACGTTATTAATTATGAAACCTTGGCCTTAACTTGTGCTTGTTCATAACTAGTTCTTTTAACTTAAATTAACCCATGTTTTTCATTCTATGTTCTTTTACATGGTTACCTTTACTCTGCATGCACTGTTCTGCTTCCTCTCTGTCTTGCTAGCGACTCCTCCTTTCTCTTTCCAGAGACCTTTCTGTCCCCAGAAGTCTTGCCTAGCCTCTTCCTGACTAGCTAATGACCATTCAACTTTTTATTAAATGGTGACACATCTTCACACAGTGTAAAGGAATATTCCACAAGAATTAAAGCAGTTTAAATCTTTACCCACATTTCCAATACTATGTGAGGAAGCTGCCCTGAGATGTTAGGACTTCTTATAGCCCCAGATCAAGAGAGAAAGCATTCACTTGACAATCAGTTTCTCTGGAGTTCCCACCATCTGTTCCATGGAACAATTGGAATAGAATTGACCCTGACCATATATGTCCTCTGTCTATCACAGAGGTGCAAGGCCTGATAAGGTCTACGGATGCCAGAGAGCTCTAAAGAGGACCCTCCGATTCTAGAGTGAAAAAGCCCTAGTTACCGGAGCACTGATGGACAGAGTTCAGCTCTGGCTTTAGAAAGTCACTATAGAACCTTCATCCAGCAACTGATAGAAACAGATGCAGAAGCCCACAGGAGAGCACTGGGCTGAGCTCCCAAGGTCCAGTTGAAGAGTGGGAGGAGTGAGAATATGAGCAAAAAGGTCAAGACCATGATGGGGACACCCAGTGAAACAGTTTACCTGAGCTAATGGAAGTTTACCAACTCCAACTGGACAGGGAAGGAAACAACACAGGTCCTAACTAGTCCTTCTGAATGTGGGTGACAGTCGTATAGCTGGGGCAGACTGTGGGCCCACTGCCAATGGCACCAGAATTTATCCCTACTGCTTTTACTGGCTTTTGAGGAACCTCTTCTCTTTGGATGGATACATTGCTCAGCCTAGATATAGTAGGGAGAGCCTTGGACCTTTCCCAAAGCAATGTGCCTTATCCTCTCTGAGGAGTGTACATGGGGGGAGGTGGAGGGATAGGTGGAGGGGTAGGTGGAGGTAATGGGAGGAGTAGGAACTGGGATTGGTATGTAAAATGAAGAAAAGATAGCCTTTTTCTTTTTAAAAAAATAAAAAATAAATAAAGTCACTCAGAGACCAGTAGTGGAAGGGGCTTTATTGAAGCATTAGCACACATTAAGTCATTAGAACAAAGTCTAATGACTTAACATCTTTCTTCAAAGTGCTTATAACAGCAGCAAAGAGAAACAGAGAAAGGGTGAGTGGGGTTCTGCAGTATCTATCCTGGTTGTCTTGATCTGGCTGTGTTGATAATACTTTGGGCCTTTATCTCAGAATCCTCCAAGCAGTGCTATAGAAAGAACAAAGATGTCTGTTACTTAGCTTCTCTTCTTCTTCTTCTTCTTCTTCTTCTTCTTCTTCTTCTTCTTCTCCTCCTCCTCCTCCTCCTCCTCCTCCTCCTCCTCCTCCTCTTCTTCTTCCTCCTCCTCTTCCTCTTTCTCTTCCTCCTCCTCCTTCTCCTCCTTTTCTTCCTCCTCCTCCTACTCCTTCTCCTTCTTCTTTTTCTTAGAATGTTCACCAATCAGACCTGCTGTTCTTAACATACAAAGTAATTGTCAGAAATGAAAGTTTAGGAGATGCCAGGCGTGGCAGCACATGCCTTTGATCCCAGCACTCGGGAGACAGGAGCAAGCGGGTTTCTATAGTTTTGAGGCCAGTCAGTTAATATAGTGAGTTTGAGACCAATCAAGGATACATAGTGAGACACTGTTTCATAAAAACAAGCAACAGCCCAGGAGAGACCAGAACAAAGGAAAAGAAACAAGATGGCTTCAGAAAGAAAATATATTTAGCCAGTTAGTACCTGAGAACTCCAATGTTTTCCTCCCCTGAATTTTTCCTGAGTAAAGGATGGTGATTTGTTTCTCTTTGGGAACAGACACAAACCTGTGTAGTGTCCTGATTCTAGGACAAAGGTAAAGACAAGCAGCCAGTTTCAAGACATCCAAACATGCTGACTGCTCTACACCACTTTGGGGCCTTACCCCATTTGTTCTAGGCATGGGAAAAGGAGCTCAGCTGTTCTCAGGGAAAAACAGAGTCCCAGGCTGTCCATACTCCACTTTGATAATAGTTAATGACATTAGCTTCTAGAAGTGAAGCAGGAAACCACCTTGTGATCTGAACTCCACAGTGGTATAAAGTAGAAGACCTCAACTGGCAAACAGGAAATTGCTTCACATGTGAGATCTCACTGATACCAGGCAGAAGCCACA
>PVIU01033228.1:0-12624 GCA_004026605.1 Ondatra zibethicus
TCTCTCTCTCTCTCTCTCTCTCTCTCTCTCTCTCTGTGTGTGTGTGTGTGTGTGTGTGTGTGTGTGTGTGTATAAGAAAGTCTGAAGTACCTTCAAACTTCTATTTTTTTCTTTTGTTGACTCTAATTTTCTCTTTGTGTTTCTTGGCTTCTTGAAAATTATCCTGCAGTAGTAGCTGATCTAAGCTTATTTTTATATCTATCAATAGAAGAACTTTTTACTCAAGTTCCAGTAAAACTCCTAGAAATTTCTTTAATGACTTTTTTGAGCCATTTGTTTATTCCCAAACCACACATTTTGGCAAAGGGGTAAAAGTCTAAATCATCTTACTATGCCTGTGGTCAAACATAGAAGTCAGCTTGTAGGTAGAGGTTGAAATACCAGAGACAGAGCTATGTTTGACAGACAGGACTATGGCTGAAACAATAGAGTAACAACGTTTCCAAATTTGTAACATCATAAAGAAATGTATGACAACCCCCCCAAAATGACTTCACTCTCAATTATGTAAATATCCTTGATACAACATAGCTAGGGTTTTTAGTCATTTTCATTATATATATATATATATATATATATATATATACACGCACACACACAATATACATGTGCATGCACTCAATGTGTAAGAGCATGTGCCTGCTATATCATGCATGTGGAAGTCAAAGTACTACCTCTGGTGTTATGCTTGCTTTATACCATATTGGAGTAGTGGAATCTTCCTTCTGATTTGGCTCTATGGTGCATACTCCAATATACCTGACTTATAAGCTTCCAGGTCATTCTGGTGTTTCCTTCTCTTATTTCACTGAAGGAATTTTGAGATTACAGACATGTATCACCCTGTCAGGAACTTACATGGGTGGATTCTAGGGTTCCAAACTTAAGTCATCAGGCTTGAGTAACAAGGGATTTATCAGCTGATCCAGCTCCCCAACCCCAAATAGTATGTTTCATTCTTATATAAAGGTTTTTTCCAGTTCTCTCTTGGATTACTTGCATCAGAATTATTTGAGGATGTTTGTTTAAAATGTAGTTTCCTGTATTCCAAATGTATTGAATCAGAATCTGAGATGCTGGCCAGGAGTCTGTGCTTTGTTAAGGACTCTAATTGATTCTTTTTTTTCCATACATTGTTTTGTTTTATTTTTTCCATTCAAGAACATAATTAAAGAAATAAAATTTTTTTTCCTTTCTTCCCCTTCTCCCGGTCCCCTCCCACTACCCCCCCACCCCTAATTGATTCTTTAATACACTAATAGAACTGATCTCTGGCCATTTGTTATTTAGATACTCTGAATGATAATGCTGGGAGAACTTACTGTGTTTGAATTTGTAATTAGGTATTTACATCCAGTCAAATCTGCTGTTGACTAACTTTGCTCTGTTAGTTCAGAGTAGTGAAGTGAGAACCCGAAAAAGAAAATGGAAAATTCCCAAATTCAAGTTATTTTTATTTTTAAAATGTAGCAACCAGTTTATACTGTAATCAAAAGGATAGCAGACATTCTCTGCCTTACCCTACAACTATAAAAATGGCACAGTATTGGGAATTTGGGGGATTCTGCTGTTTTTGTTTTTGAGACAGGGTCTCACTATATAGAACTGGCTGGCATGGAACTTGCTACATGTGGCCAAGGTTGTCCTGAAACTCAGAAATCTACCTACCCTTGTTTCCCAAATGCTAGGATTAAAAACATGTACAATGAAAACCACCGCCAACTATTCAAATTGTTTTTTATAAGTTCAATCATCATTTCAGAGATCTGACAGTGAGGAAAGGTAAAGCAAAACTAGAAAAGTATTTATGCATGAAAAGATGATTCTCAGGGAAGAGCAATAAATAGCATAATGTACTGGCTTCTCAAAGATTAACACGATATTAGTTGAGCTAGTTATGCCAGCATGGGAGTAAAATCATACAAGGACTACTACCACAGGCAGGGAAATCATACCATGACTGGCAGGGAAAGATAACTGGATGCGATGTAGAAGATGGAATGACTATGCCCAGTGACACTGTTAGTAAAAATAGAAAATATGGTACGATATGAGCAGGGCTACAGTCAACAGCAAAGCAAAACAGCAGTTGACATTTCACAGGAACATCCGGTATAACAGAGAACCATAACAAAAATATTCACGGCTGACCAGAAGACTATGTAAATGTGGTTAGATTCCTTAAAGGGACTAGTGTCTGGAGGGAAAGAACAGCCTACATTTGTATAAATACACAAAACTATGCACAAATGCCTCACTGACTAAAGTTGTTTGAGCACAACCTTTGATCATTCACTGATCTTTAAGCTGTATAAACACAGAGGGACTCCTACAAAGCTAGTCTAGAAAGCAAAACTAAGAATTTAAAGAAATGAGCCAAGCCAGCAGAGGCCACCCAGTATGGGGAGTACAATCTACAGATTAACTCCAGGAAAATCACTAAGAGATGAAACAAACAAAAATACCACCACCAACCACCTTCAGGAGGAAAACTTTAAAAATCCACAACATATTACACAAAATATGCCATTTTTAAAAAGTTCAAGATATGAAAAGAAGAACGAGTAATACAAACTCTGTTAAGTAAAAAGAAAAAAACAAAGCAAGGCAAACAGCCTCTGAATGATCCTAGCTCTTGATTTTACCAAACTAAGAATGCGGAAGTAGATATTAAAATAGACAATAGTATTGTTTAAGAAAGTAAAGAAAAATATGAAGACATCGATCTGTAAGTATTGAATTTTAATGAAGAAAATAATTTACTATGGTCCAGTAGATGTCCCCACACCTTTGTATATGTAGACAGCATTAGTTGAATTTAATGGGTTATTTTTTTTAAAAGAGGACATGAAGTTGAGAGGTGAACATGGCACTGATCTAGAAAAAGAGGGAAAAAGTTAGATGGGGAGTAAATATTATCAAAATACTTTGTGCGCATGTATGAATTTCTCAAAGACTGAATATTAAATGTACTTTAAATGATACTTTACAATTGAAGATACAATAACTAAAATGAAGACTTCATTATATTTATCTAGTACTATGTTTGAAAATGTGTAATGGTCAGTGTACTTGAAAATTGTTTGAAATCATCTAATATAAAGGAGAAAAGATTGTATATCAATTATCAGAGCATCAGTGACCTATAGGACAGCATCAAACATACCAAGATTTCTCTAACAAATACTCAAGAAGTAGAAGAAAGAAAATACAGGACTGAACAGATAATTCGTAAAGTAATGGGTAACATATTTCTAATTTGGGGGAAAATAATCTATAGATCAATATACACAAAGGGATCCAAATCTAGCCACATCACACTCAAACTTTAGACAGGAAAAACCGGAAATTCTTGAAATTAGCAAGATATAAATATAGAGTATAGAGGAACTCTAATATGATTCTCTTATTGATGATATCATACTTACTTGTGAAATAATTTATCCTTACTCTTTAATATCAAGACAAAACACAGTGATGGAAGGTATCACCCCTTCTATTTATTATCTCCTGACAATTCTAATTAGCGCAATAAGACTGGCAAAGGAACCAAACAGCATCCAAATTTGGCACTAAGTAAATTTAACTGTAGAAATGTTCTCTAAGAAGTCTACAAGAAAAAGCTTATTAAACTAAAGCAAATACAGAAAAGTCTTGGAATACAAGATTAAGATCCAGTTATACTTCCATATATGACCAACTAATAATAATAATAATCAAAAAATGAAATTAATATTATTTTTTGGTTCAGTCTAGCATCCAAAAAAAGGACTTAGGACTATCATGTAAAGTATATAATTTATCCATGGAAAACACTTTACAAAAAAGATTAAGATTTATTAATTATTTTTTATCTTTTTAAATTTTTTATTGAAAACAGATTCTTCTCCCATACAGTACATCCCAACCATAGTTTTCCCTCCCTCTACATGTTGTCCCAGTGTCCTCCATCCCCTCTGACTCCTACAGTCTTTCCCCACCTGTTCCTCAGAGTTCCTCATCTTCGAGAGGAAGGACCAGATGGAGACTTCCAATCTGCAATCTCTCACCATATAATGTCTAGTTGTGGATTTCTGCACCTGCTCCAATTTACTACTGAGGAAGCCTTTCTGATGACAAATAGACATGGCACCATTTATGAGTATAGCAGAATATTGTTAGGAAATATTTCATTGATTTTTTTTTTTTTGCCAGACATGTTTGGTTCTACCCTAGGTCTCTGACCTACCCAGTCTCTGGTTCCTAGCCATCCAGGCAGTGTAGATCATGGTCACTCTCTCATGGCATGGGTCTCAAGTTAAACCAAACATTGGTTGGCCACTCCCACAAGCTCTGTGCCACCATTGTCCCAGCACATCTTGTAGGTAGGACAGATTGTAGGTGCAGGGAAACTGAAGATTTAAATAAGCAGACAATCAATGCTCATGACTTAGAAGACTCAATATGTAGCTCAAATTCTAATTGGCCTTAATAAAAAGCCAGTGTCAGATATTAGGGGGTGAAAACTGAGAGATCCGAGAAGCAGAACAGTCAGCCACTAGAAAGATCTTTTACCTTTACCTAATTCTCAGACCAAAAGGGCAATCCTGTCTCTACCAATCTTCAGACTGCATGCTCAGACTACACCTCAGATTTCATCTGAGCTCCTGTCTCCTCCTGCCTTACATTCCTCTCTCCTCCCAGCCATATCACTTCCTGGCTCCACCTCCCTAGTTCTGGGATTAAAGGCCTGGAACTCCCAAGTACTGGGATTAAAAGGTGTGAGCCACCACCACCTGGCTTCTAGTGCTTAGTTTTGCACTCTGATCTTCAGGAAAACTTTATTTGTTAAAACACAAACAAAATATCACTACATGAATATTGTAAAGATCTTACAATATTATTAAACACAATTCCCATAGAGATCTTGGTAGGCTTTTAAAAAGAAATTATACTGATTTAGGAAAGATCCTGCTCTAAGACCCATGATCCCATTAGCTATTGATAGATGACTAGGTAAGTCCAATTAAATAGCTGTTGGTTACCTCCAAAATAACAGTAGAACTACTTCACCATTGCAACTATCTTTCTGAGCCTATGTACGACAATGGCCAGGATGAAAAGATATCCCTAAAGAAGCAACAGTGGCACTCATATCTCTGAGCAGTAACCAATAGTTGTCTATTTTAATTTATAGCCCATTCAACAAGAGGGAAATCATTCCTGGTACTGGACATCTAACCAACTCCCTAGGGTTAATGAGAGCATGGATTTAGAGAAAAAATACTATCGCCATTTTACTAAACCAGCATAATTCGGAATTGCATTCTAAATCTTTATCCTCACCAAGAAAGCTTCTTTTGTAGCAGATGGAGACCATTTCAGAAATCTACAACTTATCAAAATGCAGAGAATTGACTGTGGGGTGCCCAGCTTCAACTGATACTTCTAAAAGACAACCCCTACTTCTCAGAGTCAAGAAACAGTGCATAAAAGGGGGTAGAAAGATTCTAAGACCCAAAGGACCAGGAAGTCTACTACAAAGATCGTGTCTTCTATATATGGTGGGGAAACCACACCCAGAAAATCTCAACAATATAGCTGCCTAAACAAGACAACAATGACAATACCCATTTACATGCCAAGAAATCTCATGAGGCCCCACCTGTGGATGAAGAGCTCCAGGCAAGGACTGCTGACAAAGGGAGGATTAGTTTTCCCCAGTGGAATTCCCACAATTGACTATCTAATACTAAGTGGCCAGAACATCAAATGAACTCAGCAGATTGTAGTGATATATTAAACTCTCTCTCTCTCTCTCTCTCTCTCTCTCTCTCTCTCTCTCTCTCTCTCTCTCTGTGTGTGTGTGTGTGTGTGTGTGTCTGTGTGTCTGTGTGTCTGTGTGTCTGTGTGTTAAAGAGGGCATGGATTTGAGAGGTGCTCAGAAGGGCCCTGGAAAAGATTAGAGGGAATGGTATAAAAACAGTGCACATATACAAACTTTTAAAAATTTATTAAATATTGTACAAACATTAAATAAAACTGATGATTTGACCCTAAAATTTATGTGGAAATGCAAAGGGTCAAGGGCCAAAACTCCATATTTGTTTCATTTGTACACTCAACTTCAAAATGTACGTAGACCTGCAATAGTGAGGACAGTGTATAGAAGGCATAGTGATGGAGCTGTAGATCAGCTGCACAAAATTGATTATAGACATAAACCCTTATAACAAGAAAAAGAAGTTTTTTTATCAGCTATCATTGATTATATACAAAATAAACACACATATAATCTTGACTTATACGCATCATATTTAAAATTAATGTAGTATGTTACCTAAACTAACAACCAAAATTATAAAGCTTTTTTCATGTTGATATTGATATTAGATTTTTGAGAGGGTGACTAAAGACATTCAGTGCCATTTTTAAAAATCAAAAATATTTGCTATCAGTTTGATTTACCATCAGTATGTCAGTCACATTCCATTGTCCACCTGCAATACATTTGTCATATTTCCTTACTGTGAAGTCATTTTTCCTTTCCCCTTTCATACTCTATGCCTTGGAAGGAAGTTACTTAGCATAATTTAACACAGTTATGGAATGAAGATGTATATTTCATCTCTTTCATAATCAGTATGTAAATTATTTCAAATTCTTATTCAAGAATTATTTGTCTAATTCCCATTTACTTTTATTCAGTGATTTGCTATTATCCATAGGATATATATATATATATATACATTGGTTAAAATCCAATAATACTTTAATGTTTAAATTGTTCTTTCTTTAGTCATTACTAACTCAAATTTGGATGCTGCATCCCTCTAATGTGCCTTCTCATTGGGTTATTTATTTATTGTGTGTGTGAGAGAGAGAGGTGGGAGAGATTATGTGCTTAAACATAATCTTTAGAAATTATTTAACAGTGTCATATTTACTTCTATATTCATTTGCTTATACACTTCTGATTTTACTGAATTTTGCATTTATTTATGTAATATCTTGCTTATTTCTACAACATTTTCCTTATCTATCAGTTACCAAATACTATTCAAATGGTTCCATAAATGATTATTTCCTTTAGTTAACAAGGATTTATATTTACAGAATATTGCCTTCTTGGTGTACTCTATTTATTCCAGATATTATAATTAATACTAATTATCCAAATATATGAGATATTGATCATCTCAGCATCTCATTGGTAACATTGCCATAAGGAAAATTTATGATTGTGAATATATTTATAATAATCATTTTCAGTAAAATAAATATTAAAGCTGATGTTTTACTTGCCACATTCCCCACAAGAACCGTAGACTGATGATAACCCAGTACAGGCATGAGAAACCTTTCAAATGGTTGGTCAGAACTCCCCAAACACTGTAGATGATCGATGTAGCCCTTGGTTACCCCTATCGTTGGCCACCATGCACTTAATATAAAGGATTCAAGTGAGTCAAGCTAGGCCTAAACTGAAATCTCCATCCTGCAGTATAGCTTCCATGGTGCCAGAAAGTGCTGTGCAAGCTCAAGGCAGGGAAACAATTAATCCTACTCAGCTACAGTACTTTTGTATCACAATCCATAAAATCACAATAAATGGTACTCATGTTGGTAGTAACCAACAGCTGCCTAATTGGATGTAAACACCACTCAACAATAGGAAAATGACAACTAGTATTGGAAGCCTAGCCATCTTTCTGAAGCGAGTGAGTTTATGGATTTACTACTTAGAAAAGAATGTACTAATGCCACTTTGCTAGACCAGCATAATCCCTAACTACATTCTAAATCTTTTGCTGATACCCACGGATTAGTGTAACTGCCAACCCTCATCAAAGAAACTTCTCTTTATAACTAATGGAGACCATTGCAGAAAGCCACAACTGGACATAGTACAGAGGTCATGTCCAGCCCAAGTGGATACATCTGCATTACAGCTTCTGCATCTATGGCTTAGGGAATATCATGGAAGAGGAGGTAGAAAGAGCCAGAATATCAGGATGTCTCCTGTGAAATTTTGTCCAAGAAATGGCTGCATAAATAAGACCAGAGCAATGGCAATATCAATGGACATGTTTAGGTTGAAGTGGGGAAATTTTTACCGAGTCTCTCCCTTAGACAAAGAACTATAAGCAACTCTTGACTGCTGTGAAAAGGATAATTAGCCTCTCCCAGGGATGAGCCCCTTTATCAGTAGGCCAATGCAGAATGAATAGCCTTAAAATCATCTACACACAAATAGCAGAAATGAACTCAGCAGTTTGTATCTATTGTATTTGTCAATTATATATAATACAACACAATATAATATAGTATAATATAATATGTAAAATATATAATGAATATATATTCAAGGAAAAAGAAATTATCAGTTTGAGAGTGGGGAGGGTACAGGAAGGATTGAGGGAGGGTACCTGTGAAGGACTGGAAAGAGGAAAGGGACTGCAGAAAGTAAAATAATTCTATTTTAATTAAAAATATATAAAAATAAATTTATTAAAATTAATAATGACTGAAGAGATATCTCAGTGAACAAAAGAACTTGTCTCAAAAACCTGATGAACTGAGTTTGACTCCTATAAGTCAGGGTGGAAGGAGGGACTCAACTCCTGAAAACTTTGCCTCTGCCCCCAGACATATCTTACACATTAACAAATACAATACACACAATAATATACAAATGAATAAAAATAAAATATGTATATAATAATGAACAAATAAATATATAAATAAAAATTTAAATAGTTTAAAACCATAGTTAAATAACCAAATAATAGTACAAGAGATGCTATAATGAAAACTAGAGTTTCCAGAAAAACTTCCTATAATCAGGACACACTGTTGCTATTATCTCTTTACCAATTATCTCTATATTTCTTAATTATGACACGTCTTTACTGGCTTACTTTTATTTTAGATGAGACCACAGTTCATGTATACTGTCCTAATGATTAACTGCCAAAACGGATATGTGATTGCATAGTAATATGAAAATGATAGTGTGTATAATTTATATTTACCACAACACTGCCATTTGGATAGTGATAATGCTCTTCCACTTATTTGGGTGAAAAAAGATTAGTTACTCAATCATCAAAATATAGGTGATTCAAAATACCAATTAAGGCCAACAAGATGGGTAAGGGCATTCTCTATCTAGCCAGACAACTTGAGTTCATTTCCCAGGACCCACATGGTGAAAGTAGAAGACCAGCTCCCACAAGTTGTCATCTTACCTCTGCATGTGTGTTGTGTCTTTTGTAACACACACACACACACACACACACACACACACGAATAAATGCAATAAAGTATTTTTAAAGCCAACTATAATAGTGACAGAAGAGAGAAAGAATATAGTTACCAATGAACAATATGTGACTCTCTTAATCAGAGGTCACAAATCTTGGAGATACTAAATAGATGGCAGCCAATAATATCTTGTGTATACTAATAATGAAAAGCACGGGTTCTACCTAGCTAAACAATTCCTTTTCAACAGTTAACGAATGAAGGAAGGTGGGTTTTTGGTTTTCCTTATGTAGGAATGAAGATCTGTAGTTGATAGGACCCCTAGCTTTGCAAGCATTAATAATTACCCATATTCCATTATGAAATCACCTGAGTTTAAACAATCATTATCTAATTCAATATTTTAAAATGCAAAACACTGTGTGAGAGACAAAATACACCTGTGGGATGGGGACAGTTTATGAGATTCCATTTTGCCACATCTAGAAAAGAACAAATCTCTAAATATTCAGAATGTAATAATGCAATTAACTTCGGTTTTATCGACTTTTTGAAAGCATAAATCTTCAACCAATTGATTATAACAGAAGAAATCAGCTTCATACTTCAGCTAAAAATGTATAACACATTTGGTATTCCATCTTAAATATAGATTGCTTATTACCTAAATTTTACCTAGTTTGGTTTTCCAAACCATCTTTATTGGATTTTACCAGCTATATTTTAAAGAATAAGTTTTGTATTATACTTGTAATTTTTCATCATTTGTCAATTGTAGTGGTAATTTTATAATGCAATATTATTTAATCCTACAATGTATTGGAAATCCCAATAAACAGTTTTATTTTACTAAAACTGTGTAATGTCTAACCTTCTGTCATTTTTTCAAATTTCAGGTTAGCAAATGGTAAATATAATAGTTTTAGTATAGATTTTTTTAAAAATAATTTTATTGTATCTTATGTGTACAGATATTTTGTCTACAAGTATCTCTGTGTTCCACTTGTGTGCTTGATGCTTACTGCTGCCAGAAGAGGGTGCTGAATCCCCTGGAACTGGAGTTACAGAAGAGGGTGCTGAATCCCCTGGAACTGGAGTTACAGACAGATGTGGGTGTTGAGTCCTGAATCCATGTCCTCTGAAAAAGCAGCTAGTGCTCTTAACAGACCCCAGTATACATTTCCAAATAACTAGAAACATTGCTTTGAAAATATTTTATATTGTTTAGATATATATTTAACCAAAATTTCTTCAAAAAGAAATATTTCTTCTTTCCTTTCTATAAAGTGACTTAGAATGCCATGTCAGAATATTATCAAACCCAGGAACATGGAAATTCATTGAACATGTCTTTGTAATTTATTTTTATGTTTCATACACTATTATAAGATGTCTTAACTCCTGTTGTATAATTTACTATGTTGTTTTAATATGAGTTTTCTTTTTTTAATAATTTATTTAACTTTATTTTATGTGCATTGGTGTGAAGGTGTCAGATCCCCTGGAACTGGAGTTACAGACAGTTGTGAGCTGCCCTGTGGGTACTGGAAATTGAACCTGGGTCCTCTGGAAGAGCAGCCAATGCTCTCAACTGCTGAGCCATCTTTCCAGCCCAATCCAAGTTTTCTCTTTTTTTCATATTCTTTTATTTTTTTCCATTCAAAAAAATAAATAAATTTTTTACATTTCCTCCCCTTCTCCCAGTCCCCTCCCGCTCCCCCCACCCTTCCTCCCTCCCACTGCTTCCTTAATAGAGGGCATGGTGCCCTGCCCTGTGGGAAGTCCAAGGTCCTCCCCTCTCCATCCTGGCCTAGGAAGGTGTGCATCCAAATAGACTAGGTTCCCAAAAAGATAATACATGCATAAGAGAAAGGTCCTGGTGTCATTGTTGATGGGTTCTCAGTCCGCCCCCATTGGCAGCCACATTCAGAGAGTCCCATTTGATCATATGCTCCTTCAGCCCCAGTCCAGCTGTATTTGGTGAGCTCCCATTAGTTCAGGCACACTGTCTCAGTGGGTGGTCCAGCCCCTTAGGGCCCTAACTTCCTTGCTCATCTTCTCCCACCTTCTGCCCTTCGACTAGACCTTGGGAGCTCAGTCCATTGCTCTGATGTGAATGTGGGTCTCTGTCTCTACCTCCATTAATCGGACAAAATTTCTATGGTAGTGATCAAGATATTCATCAATGTGATTCTGGGACAAGGCTAGTTCCGGCACGCTCTCCTCTGCTGTCCAAATAGTAGCTGGGGACATCCCCGTGGACACCTGGGATGCCCTCCCGGGCCAGGTATCTTGCCAGTCCTAAAATGACTCCCTTAATGTAGATACCTTATTCTCTTCTCCAATATCCACCTTTCCTCCATCTCTACCCTCCCACACCCCCAAGCTCTCTCCAGACCTTCCCTTCTACCTTCTCCTTCCCCCTCTCCCCTTCTCTCACCCCCCTACCCCCACCTCTATCCCTGCCCCCTGACATCCAACTTTTGCCTGATGATCTTGTTTGCTTCCAACTTCCAGGAGGATCTTTATATGCTTTCTTTGGTTCACCTTGCTCTTCGGCTTCTCTGGGCTTGTGAGCTAACAGCTTAGTGTCCTTTGTCTTATGGCTAGGGTCCACTAATGAGTGAGTACATACCATAATCATCTTTCTGGGTTTGGGTTACCTCACTCAGGATAGCGTTTTCTATTTCCATCCATTTGCATGCAAAATTCAAGATGTAATTGTTTTCTTAACTTTGAGTAGTATTCTAATGTGTATATAATCCACACTTTCTTGATCCATTCTTCCATTGAGGGGCACCTAGGTTGTTTCCAGGTTCTGGCTATTACCAACAATGCTGCTATGAACATAGTTGCACAAATGCTTTTGTAGTATGATTGGACTTCTCTTGGGTATATTCCCAAGAGTGGTATTGCTGGATCCTGAGGTAGGTTGATTCCCAATTACCTGAGAAACCACCACACTGATTTCCAAAGAGGTTGCACAAGTTTGCATTCCCACCAGCAATGGATGAGAGTTCCCCTTACTCCACATCCTCTCCAGCAGAGGCAATCGTTGGTCTTTTTGATTTTAGCCATTCTGACAGGTGTAAGGTGGTATCTCAAGGTTGTTTTGATTTGCATTTCCCTGGTGGCTAAGGAAGTTGAACATGACCTTAAGTATCTTTTGGCCATTTGAACTTCTGTTGAGAATTCTCTATTCAGATCCTTACCCCATTTTTTAATTGGGGTATTTAGAATTTTAATGTCTAGTTTCTTGAGTTCTTTGTATATTTTGGAGATCAGACCTTTGTCTGATGTGGGGTCAGTGAAGATCTTCTCCCATTCAGTAGGTTGCCTTTTTGTCTTAATGACTGTGTCTTTTGCTTTACAGAAGCT
>PVIU01033229.1:0-12629 GCA_004026605.1 Ondatra zibethicus
TAAGGATGTCATTGTTTTTTACCACTAAGTAGTATATTCCACACTTTCTTGATCCATTCTTCCATTGAGGGGCACCTAGGTTGTTTCCAGGTTCTGGCTATTACAAATAATGCTGCTATGAACATAGTTGCACAAATGCTTTTGTAGTATGATTGGGCATCATTTGGGTATATTCCCAAGAGTGATATTGCTGGATCCTAAGGTAGGTTGATTCCCAATTTCCTGAGAAACCACCACACTGATTTCCAAAGAAATCAAAGGAGTGTTCCCCTTACTCCACATCCTCTCCAGCATAGGCTATCATTGGTGTTTTTGATTTTAGCTATTCTGACAGGTGTAAGATGGTATACAAATGCAGTGGCAGTGCTTGGTACAGAGACTCAGTACTAGTGGAAGTGCTGAGAATAAAGGACTGAGCTCCCAGTCACAGATGGGACATCGATATCATCCTCCCCATCCCAAAGCTCAGAGAACATCAGGAGGCTGAAAGAGCTAGAGGATGGGGACAGCTAGGAGATGCTGCCCCAGGACAGGACATGGCTGTTAGACTCACCAACTCACAGCAGCTGTGGTTACCTGCATAAGATCAAGTCAGTTAAAGATTCCATTATGGAGGGGACCGAACTCCCAGGGCCTCATCTCCAGGCTGGGAGATGTTAGCAGGTAATGGTTGCTGAAGGAAAAACAACCACTTCTCTTTAAGGGAGTGCCCACTGGTAGGTTCCTTGCCCCAACTTAATTATCACACACTCACGGACATGTGAACAACACTAATAAGACTCAGTGGGTTAAAAACTAATTTACTGTCCAGGCGGTGGTGGTGCACGCCTTTAATCCCAGCACTTGGGAGGCAGAGGCAGGTGGATCTCTGTGAGTTCGAGGCCAGCTTGGTCTACAAAACTAGTTCCAGGACAGTAGGGCTGTTACACAGAGAAATCCTGTCTCTCAAAAAAAAACTAATTTCTGATTCTAATTTTAAAAAGAAAGCATAAAGTCGAGAGAGAGGCATGATGGGAGAGCTGGCAGGATGGTGCGGAGTGGATATGATCAAGATACATTATTGTGCTGTATGTTTTATTGTGTTGTTTTGTCAGTTTTACACAAGCCAGCGTCATGCAGGAAGAGGTAACCACAATCAAGAAAAACACAATGGCCTGTAGGCAAATCTATGGGGCGTTTTCTTGATTGACAGTTGATGTGAGAGGGCCCAGCCCACTGTGGGTGGCGGCATCCCTGGGCAGGTGGGCCTGGACTGTGTAAGAAAGCTAGTTAAGCATGAGCCTGGGATTGAGCCAGGGAGCCTGCCAGTGAACATGCAGCTCTTACATAGCTCCTGCTGTGCTGTGTCTCTGTGGGTGAGTTTCCTGGTGGGGAGGGGGAGTTATGCTCCACGGAATAGCAAGCAAGCCTACCTACTTTCAAGTTTCTGCCCTGACGTCCCTCAATTATGGGCTGTGACCTAGAAACAATAACAAAATTCACCCTTTCTTCCTCTAAGTTGAATTTAGTCAGTATTTTACAACACCAAATGAACGAAACTCGGCCCCAGAGATAATGGCAACACTGTCACCTCATATGCCAGCCTAGTTTAGCTTATTCTCCCTCTGTCTGTCTGTCTCTGTCTGCCTGTCTCTCTCTCTTTGTGTATATGGGGGGTGGGTATGACGTGTATGTATTCATATGCCAATCCTAAAATGACTCCCTTAATGTAGATATCTTATTCCCTTCTCCAATATCCACCCTTCCTCACTGCTTTGGCTCGACCTGCTGGCCAGGAGTCCCAGAGTCCCACCTGTCCTCTCTCAGCACTAGAATTACAGAAACTCACCACCTCACCCAGCTTTTCCCTGGGTGGGAGCTGGGGATCTGAACTTTGGTCCTCATACTTGCACAGCCGGGCTCTGCTTACTCCGCCATCTTCCCAATCTCTATTTTATGTCACCTCTATATTGCAAATGTGCAAGTTTTTTTGTTCTCTGTTCTTTTTCTGCTCCCCTTTGCCAAGAAGTGTACATTTTAAGAAGAAAAAAAA
Organism: Ondatra zibethicus; assembly: GCA_004026605.1. NCBI lineage: Eukaryota > Metazoa > Chordata > Mammalia > Rodentia > Cricetidae > Ondatra > Ondatra zibethicus. The sequence goes on from PVIU01033229.1 coordinate 2,033, forward strand.
AACCCTGCTTTTGAATAACTGACACAGCAGCTGCTCAAGGGGAGTGCTACTGGAAAAGGCCTTGAGAGGCACCAGTCCCAAGACCAGAACAGAATCAAATTAGTCATCTCTGTCTAGTTCAGAGCCCAAACATCTGGCATCTCCAGACAACATCCAAGCACAGGGCAGGGACTTGCACAGTTTGTTCTTTCAGGAAGAATGTTGCAAGAAATAGTGAACTCTCCAGGAAAATACAGGAACTGCCCAAAGAGGCAAGGTCAGCTGTTACCTTTGGCTACTCCAGAAGAAAAGTAGTGGGGACTCTGACAAAGACCTTCAGCAGCCTATGGCAGTTGGTACTGTACGGCATGAGGAAGAAGCCTCCCCTAAAGAACCTCCCTGATTGCCTTAATTGATGTGGGAAGCAGCCCAGATAACGAGGGTGTCTCAGAGGGACGTGTGGCCGCCCATTGCTCATTAGGCCTCCTTCTTGCACCAAACTGGTTTACCAGCTGCTGTTGCTGCTGCTTCTTTCACTGACAACAGAGTCAGCATCTTCCAGCTTTCATCATGGAGCAGGGACCTGAAGCTCTCCAGGAATTTCCAGGCTTTCAACACCAGATTGGTACTGCTGAGGCATCCACCTTGTAGACTTAGTTTCTATGGGACTCTCAGCATCTCCAATGTGATTTGGCTATTGTTACTATTTTTTATATTTTTTATTTTATTTCTTTTGGGGGGAGTGGGAATCAAGACAGGGTCTCTCTGTGAAACAGTCCTGGCTATCCTGAAACTCACTTTGTAGACCAGGCTGGCCTCAAACTCACAGAGATCTGCCCGCCTCTGCCTCCCGAGTGCTGGGATTTAAGGCATGTGACACCACCACCTGGCCTCATTACACTTCAGACACATGTAAAATCTCCAGGATCTCATGAGGGTGAAGGTACTGATGTCTACTTAAACACATGGCTTCTTGTCTCTCAAGCATCTCTTTCTAAAACAATGCAAAATAAAAGGGCAAACCCCAGCAACATAACCACACCCTGAGCTTCAGTCAGAGACAATGCCACAAAAAGCAGGAGGAGTCTATCTGACGGTTCTGCCGCGGGTTCCCACATGCTGAAATTTATAGACATGCACCTCCACTTGGCAAGAAGGCAGCCTTTAAATTGAGCCCTTAGTATTTTAAATTTGTACAGGCTGTAACTAGTGCTGCATAACCGTGAGGACCAGGGTTCAAATCTCCAGCACCCACATAGCCAGACAAGGCTCTATGTATGCCTGTGAGCCCAGTGCTAGGAGAGGGGTGTAGAGACAAGAGGATCTCTGGGGATGCTGGGTACCAGCCTCACTCCAGTTTCAGTGAGATACCTTGCCTCAAAAGAATGGATGGAGAGTGATAAAGTTGAACATCCTGTGTCCTTCTTAGGCCTCTGTGCATGTGTAGGAGTACACATGTCTGTACATACATGTGATGCACATATACTCACACACAAAGAGGTCTGGAACTTTTGTGGGGGGGTTGTTGTTTGGGTTTTTGTTGTTGTTCAGTTGGTTGTTGATTGTTTTTTTGAGACAGGGTCTCATTGTGTAACCCTGGCTGTCCTGGAATTCCCTATGTAGATCAGGCTGGCCTCCAACCCACAAAGATACACCTGTCTCTGCCTCCTGAGTGCTAGGATTCTTAAATCTTAAATTCTTAGTGCTGGCAAGAATTCTTAAATCATGAAGTTGGGAACCTGCATCCTGTATCTATTGTATGTTGGGCTTATTCACCCTCAAACCTTCCTAACCTTCCCTTCCTCTCTCTCCCCTCCCTTTAGAACCTACATAGTTTTTCACATACTCTTAGTTTATATTTACCTACATGATTTTATGTCCCTTTGAAAAATTAGGAGTAGCAAATGAGAAAGAATGCATTATTTGTCCTTCTGAACTGGCTGCCTGTGATGGGATGGTCTCTGGTCACATCCACATTCCTGAAAGACACTTCACTCCTCTCTTTACGGCTGAGAAATGTCCATTCTTCAGATCAGCGACATTTCCTCTGTTGGATGACACCTAGGTTGGTTCCATAGCTTAGCTACTGTGACCAGTGCTGTAGCCCACACCGGTGTGGGAGTGTCTTTGTGACATGAGGGTGTGGAGTCCCTTCGATAAAGACCCAGGAGTGGTGTAGCTAGATTATATAGACATCTGTTTTTAGGGGTATTTTTAAGATTTCTTTTCTTTTTTTTTTTTCACCACTATACAAACGAGGATAAGATTTCTTTTCAATTATGTAAACATATGTGTGTGTGTGTATGTGTGTGTGTGTGTGTGAGAAAGAGAGAGACAGAGAGAGAGAGAGAGAGAGATCAGATCGCCTAGAGCTAGAGTTACAGGCAGCTGTGAGTCACAGCTGAGAACCAAACTTGGATCTTCTACCCCCCCCCGTGCCTTAGCAGTGTATAGGTGTTCCCTTTTGTCCACACCCTGGCCAGCATCTGTTGTTGTTTTGGCTTTGAGTTTGCGTCTCACTATACAGTCCTGGCTGTTCTGGAATTCTTTATGTAGACTGGGCTGCTCTTGAGTTCACAGAGATCCTTCTGCCTCTGCCACCACATACTGCATTATTTGTTTTCTTAATGGTTGCTAAGGAATATGAAATTTTAAAAAGAACAGCAGGTTCTCACCTTTGCTAGGTAAGTGCCACTTTCCTGGATAAGTGTTGCCACCACCCCTCATCAAAGAAGCCTCTCTTTGCAGTAAAGGGAAACCATCATAAAAAAACAAAACTAGACACAATGCAGAGATCAATGGATTGTGGGGATCCCAGTCCCAATGGACCCATCTACATCACAGCTCCCGCATCTATAGCTCAGGGAACATCATGGACGGTGGGGGGGAGATTGTAAGATCCATAATATCAGGAAGTCTCTCCTAGAGATGTCTTCGCAAACAAGACCAGAACAGTGGCTATATCAGTTAACATGGAAGGAGGTCATTCACAGGGTCCCATTCCTAGACAAAGAACTATAGGTAAGTAATGACTTCTGGGAGAAGAAGAATTAGCCTCTTCTAGGGATTAGCCCGTTATTGCTTGTCCAATGTAGAATGGTCAGCTCTCAAACAATTCACAAACATACAAATAACAAAACAGACTCAACAGGTGGTGTGTGTGTGTTCACACACATGTGCATCATACGCATACATACATATTTATATGTATGTGACAACAATAATCAAAGAAAAAGAAGCTATTGGCTTCAGGGTGTGGGGACATTAGAGGGGTAGCTGGGAGGGGCTGGAAGGAGGAAAGAGCTGGGGGAGTAATGGAAATCTATTTCAATTGCAATTTAAAATGGTCAAAAAAGGAAAAGACTCCAAAGGAAAATATCAAATCACAGATTCTCCTTCCCCAAAGTCAGTGGAAGCAGTTTGGCGAGAACTATGCCCATATTCCCAAACATTGTTTATAAATATTTGTTCATATTTAAAGGGGGACATACTATAGAGATTTGCATTGGTATGGATATTGGTTTATTGATACAAATTTAAGGCCAACTTTATTATATATATTTCTGCTCTTGATTAAGGTATTGTGTTTGTGCAGCTCATTTAAAAATGTAATGTATAATTAAGAAATACTGGTTAATAGATAATCATCTATAATAGTCAAGCTTGTAGTCATGTTAGTTAGGTTTTCTAGATATATAGAGATATATTTCAGTTAGAGAGGTATTCTTCAAATCCTTCAGAGACCTTCAGAATATGGCACTTAAATGTTTAAGAAAATTAGAACTTTTCATAACAATGAGATACATCTGCTCCTGTTTGTATCAAGAGGATGATGGGCATCAAAGAGGCTCCTTATGGAGTTTGTTAGCCATTTGGGCAAGAAACTGCTCTTGCCTGGACTGCTTGACGAACTGCATGCAGGACCCACAGAGAAATGACTGCTGAATTTGCCTAAAGGTAAGACAATCCTTCATGGCTCCTGCTTCATAAAAGAATAAAAAGAGTCTACAAGACATTCTGCAGGACACAGAAAAAAGTGACTGATAAACTGCCAATATAGATGGAACTGTCTTTAAAATTCCCTGCTTTGTGGAAAAGTCTGCTAGATACTATGGGCCTGTAGGCTGAAGATGGATGCCCCAATGGTACAGAAGAACTTTGGGTGACTGTCCAGGTAACAAGATGTCTCTGTCAAGTCTAGAGTTTTGGAAGTTGCTTACAATGCACTTCCTGTTTACTTAGGTAATATTATATCCTTCTGGAGTCTTTGATGGAGTTAAAGAATAGATAGCTATAATTACAGTTTTCCTTAGTTATAAGAGATAAAATAGAAGTAAATATTGTAACTGTAGTTCTTGCTTAATACCTGTTTTGTTACATGTAATTACTATGTTAAAGTTAAAACTTTCCTTTTTATTTAAACAGAAAAGGGGAGGTGATGTGAGATTCCCTTCTGGATGCTGTGAATACCATTGATTAATAAAGAAGCTGTTTTGGGCCTGTGATAGGATAGAGCAGAGTTAGGTGGGGAAAACTAAACTGAATGCTGGGAGAAAGGAGTCAGAGTCAGAGAGAAGCCATGTAGTCCCACCAGAGACAGACGCTGGAACTTTACCTGATAAGCCACAGCCTTGTGGCAATACACAGATTAATGAAAATGAGTTAATTTAGGATATGAGTTAGCCAGAAATATGCTTAAGCTATTTGCCAAACAGTATTGCAAATAATATGGTTTCTGTGTGATTATTTCAGGACTGAGCAGCCGGAACAAACAAGCACCCTCCTATAACACTTCCCTGCTGTGTTAATTCTGCGAAGGACCCCCAAAACCTATGCCTCTGAATCACCCCAGTACCTGGCATGCTTTTGGAGCTGCAAATGAGACGCTCAGGGTTGTTCTCAGCAAATCCCTGGTCTCCAAATGTGACCTCCTCCTCTAAATAATGGAACAGAACACAGCAGCTGACCTCCAAAGCTTGGCCACCTCCCTCATCCCCAAGCTGGAAGTCAGGCCCACATCACCCTGAATCTTGGACCCAGCTCCCCTGAAAGCACTCAGAGGTGCCCAGCCTCACCATGGTTCTTTGGCTGTTGGGGCTCTGGCTCTCCTGCCATCTTCTGCTTGCTTGACTCCCCACCTCTACCGCCTCTCTGCCCTGAGATTTATATAACCCCATGACACTGTGAAGCACCCCATATGAGGACCATTCTTCTCCGACTCAGGAGGAAAAAACGGGAACAGGATGAGGACATTCTCACCCCTGAAAAGTATGGGTAGAGAAGCATTGCTTGACACAGCTAGAAGAGAAGGTGCAGGAACTGTGCTGTATATTTTGGTAGCAAGAGCTTGAAGCAGTCAGTCACAGTATGTGTGCAGAAGTAGAGCGCAATGAATGGATGTATGCTACAGTCAGCTCACTTTCTCCTTTTCATACAGTCTGGGAGCCCTTGCTAGGGGATGATGCTGCCCACAGAGCTTGACTAGGGGATGGTGCCGCCCACAGAGCTTTCCTAGGGGACTCCACAGAGCTTGCCTAGGGGATGGTGCCGCCCACAGTGCTTGCCTAGGGGATGGTGCCGCCCACAGTGCTTGCCTAGGGGATGGTGCCACCCCACAGTGCTTTCCTAGGGGATGGTGCTGCCCACAGCGCTTTCCCAGGGGACTCCACAGAGCTTGCCTAGGGGACTGTGCCGCCCACAGTGCTTGCCTAGGGGATGGTGCTGCCCACAGAGCTTTCCTAGGGGACTCCACAGAGCTTGTCTAGGGGATGGTGCCGCCCTCAGTGCTTGCCTAGGTGATGATACTGCCCACAGTGCTTTCCCAGGGGATGGTGCTGCCCCACAGCGCTTCCCTACCTCAATTAATCAAAATAATTCTCCCTAGACTTGCCCAGAAGCCTGTCCCTCAGGTGACCCTCACTTCTGTCAAGATATTCCTCTACAGTTCATACACAGCACAGGAACTTGCCTCATCACCACAGAGAAGTTCCTATTTCCTCCCCTGTGAAATGGAATGGTGATTCTCTTCCATCGTCCAGCCGAGGTTTAGTGGAATGCAGAGGAACATGTGCAAATGACGTGTGCCTGTGATGGAGCCCCAGACATTGTGCTAAAGGTCTCGTGGCACAGCTAACTCAGCTGGGAGCAGAGTGACCCCTGGTGTCCAGTTGCTCATCGATAAATTTTATTTGGACAGTGTTGAAAAGAACATTTTGTCTTGGAGGGAAGCTTCTTATGACTTAGGGTGCTCTTAAAAAGAAGTGAAACATTCCAGCCTTTTAAAACTCCAAAAATAAAGAACTCAAAAGTTTCAGAATCTTGAAAGCTCAGCAGACACACCAGGTCCCTCCCCGACACATTCCTAAACAGGAAGGACTGCTGAGAGACACCTTCAGAGCAGCTGAGCTTCCAGTGGCTCAGACCAACTGAGCTGGCTACAAAAGACACTCTCTGACCAGGATTATGCAGTGTGCTCATGGCCTCCAGCTGTCCAGAGCTTTCCCCCATGCTGGGGTGGGCTCACTATAATGCAGCTGTCTGAGGCATTTCCACTCCTATGAATAACCACGGACACACACTCCTGTACGCAACCACAAGAAACTGTTGGCTTGCCCAAGTAGACTTTGGTGGTATTTTTACTTCAGTCTCGTTAATTCCCTATCTCAGACGCATAGATGTTTGTTCTCCTCTTCCCAGGAACAGTGTCACATAACAGTAGATGCCACTCTGGCCTTTCTAGATGACCTTTGACCTGTCATCCTCTCTCTCCCTCCCAGGTGACAAATACTGCTGAAGCTCAGTGCTTCCACTGAGGTTGTGTTCCTTGCCTGTTTTGAGGGAAGAATTTCACAGGATATCAGCCCCTAATGAGGCTCACCGTTATGAGGCTGCTCAGTAATGGTGATGGAACGTGACAGAAGTCAAGCAGTCACACCACCTTGTAAACATGTGAGACCACAGGATGCATTTAACGCCAAGCACTTAAAAACAAACATCCCCGTATCCCAGGGCTAGAGCTGCAGCTGGCATCTGGTAGTGCTGTTTCCCTGGTACTCCAATTATTTCTTGTTACCATGTCTTCAATGGCTGGAAGGGGCCATGGAGGTCTCTATTCTCTCTCTTTTTAAAAAGATCCAAAAACAAAATAGAAGACCCAAACATGACTGTTGTGGAATAATCCTTTTGCACACTGTCAAGATTTGTCACTCAGATTGGTTTAATAAAAAGCTAACCAGCCAATAGCTAGGCAGGATTTGGGGGGCAGAGAGGATGTTGGGGAGAAGAAAGATGGAGTTGTGGAGAGATGCTATGGGATTCAGAGCCAGCAGGATGGACAGTACAGAGATGAGGTAAACAATCCTCAGGGCAGCTCATAAATTAATAAAAATATGAGTTATTTTAAGTTGTAAGAACTAGTTAAAAATAAGCCTAAGCTATCAGCTGAACTTTTATAATTAATAAGTCTCTGTGGTATTTATTTGGGAGCTGGCTGGCGGGATGGAGAAAGACTAGTTACATATGACTACTTATAACTGGACTCATCTGATAGTTGACAAAGAAGCCAATAGCACACAGTGGAGCAAAGTCAGCATCTTCAACAAATGGTGCTGGGAAAACTGGATGCCCATAGGCAGAAGATGAAATTAGACCTGTGTCTATAACCTCCAGATGGATCAAAGACCTTGAAACCGGAAACCCTGAAACTACTAGGAGGAAATGTAGGCAACTCTACCAGATATAGCTGTAAGGAAAAGACTTTTCTGGGTGCGCCTGCATTTGCCAAGGAATTAAGGCCAACAACTGACAACTAGGGCCTCATAAAACTAAAAATCTTCTGCACAGCTGAGGGAAAAAAATGCAGAGATGAGGAAGCCCACAGAATGAGAAGGAATCTTTGCCAGCCGACAGATGATTGATATCCTGAGTGTATAAAGAACTAACAAAAAGAGAGTCAAGAAGACAAATGACCCAATTAAAAAATGAACTAGCTATCTAAACAGAGAGTTCTCAGTAGAAGAAATAAAAATGGCTGAGAAATAATGTAAAAGGTGCTTATCAGTCTTAGAAATTGGGGAAATGCAAATTAAAACAATTGGAGATTTTTTATCTCACCCCAGTCAAGATGACTAAGATCAGCAAACGGCTGACATCTGATGCTGCTGAGGTGAGGAAAGGGGACCCCTCACCAATGTCAGTAGAAATACAAACTGGTATAGCCACTATGGAAATTAATTTGCAGAACCCTTAAAAAGCTAAAATAATAAATCTAGCATGTGATCCAGCTTTACTACTCCTAGGCATATGTCCAAAGGACTTGCCATCCTACTGCACAGGTACTTGCTCAGCCATGTTCATTGCTGCTCTGTTCACAATAACTAGGAAATAGCAACAACCTAAATGTCCTTCAGCAGATGAATAAATAATGAAAATGTGATACATGCATACAATGGAATATTATCCAACTATATTATATATAATATATACATATTATTCAAGTAAAAAGATAAATCATAAAATTCACAGGTAAATTAATGGAACAAAAAAAAGTATATTGAGTGAAGTAACCCAGACCCAAAAGACAAAAATCACGTGGTCTCTTTCATCTGTGGTTCCCGGGTCCAGTCATCAGATAGGAGTGTAGCTACCACCCCTCATCAAGAAAACAGATCATGACAGCATGATCAGAACAGCAGGTCTACATCCATCACAACTCCTACATCTATGCCTCAGAAACATTGCCAGAGAGGGGGTGGAGAGATTGTACAATCCAGAATCCCAGGAAGTCCGCTGTGAAATAGGCTCTTCTAGAAATGACTGTATACGCAAGACCAGAACAATGGCATATTAATGTGTAAGAGGGAGATTTTCATGGGGTCCCACCCTTAGACAAAGAACTACAGGCAAATTATGATTGCGGGGAGAAAGATAATTAGCCTGTCTGAGGGATGAGCTCCCCTATTGGTTGTCCATTGCAGAGTGCTAAGGCCTAAAAACACATATACACAAACAAAAAAAAAGAACTCAGCAGGTTGCATTCATATTTATACATATATGTGTTTATATCTACATATATATAACAATAATAAAAAAGCTATCAATTTAAGGGGAACATGGGAAGGGCTAGATGGAGAAAAAGGAGGGGAAATTTTAATGTCATTAAGTCACCAATCACTTTATATAAATATGCAGTACTATTTTAAAAGCAATGTTAATTTTCAATTGAATGTCTATACTGGTTTTTTAAAAAGAAGATCATTTTTAGCCATGTACATATGTGTGTGGGTTTGTGTGAGAGAGTGAAGTGCCTGGAGATGCCAGAAGAGGGAGTTGGATTCCCTGGATCTGGAGTTACAGGCAGTTGTGAGCCATCTGATGTGGGTACTGGGAATTAAACTCAGATCTTCTGAAAGAGCAGTATGTGGTTTTTTTTCGGGGGTTACCTATAATCATCATGGCAGGCAAGGAAATGAACCATAAAGAGATGAGAATGAAAACTCAGTTCAGCCCAACTTATTTAGTCTGGATCAAACTTCTAGAGAATCTGATGCCAGATGGTAGTTTATTGCCAGCATATTTAAACACAGTACAATTTGGAAAAAGAAATTTCCAGGCAAGAATCACTCCAATTCCAGGTGTGCAATAAAAATTAAGGAGTGACTTATAGAAACTCCTTTGCAAGGTTCATGGACCATAAAGATGGGTTCTATAGCTAAAGAGCCTAGGATCTGCTATGGTCTCTGACTAAGATAGCATAAAGGTCAGAATTCTATAAAGTACAAGTGACATCTCCCCTAGGGGTGGGTTCTGTTAACTGGAAGCTAAAGATAAAGATCTAGGGAGCGAAAATCTGGAATAAATATTCTGGGGGATTTGGGTAAAGTCTGACTCTACAGATAGCAAAGACCACCAGGTCATTAATAACATCCACTCCTAGCTTTCTGAGTGGAAATCGGGTATTTTATTTCCTCCATTGATGATACAGCCCTATGTGTTTAACATTCCTGGTTTCCCTAGTGTTTATCTGTGAAAATAGAAATCTTGTGCCTTCTGGTCTTTTAGATGCTAGGTCATTTTCTCAATCCCTGGAGTCTCTTCTTCAGTTTTTCCATTTGGTTTTTCTGAGACAGGGTTTCATTGTGCCCAGGCTGGCCTTGAACTCATTATATAGCCAAGGATGACCTTGAACTGATTCTCCTGCTTTCATCTCCGAAGTTCTAGGATGGCATGTGCCACTGTGACCAGCTCAGGTGTCTCTCTTATTATTGACTGATTTAATATGTTTCTCTGTGTGTGAGTGTGTGTGTATGTGTGTGTGTGTGTGTGTGTGTGTGTGTGTGTGAGACAGAGAGAGAATATACTTGTTGTTGTCATTTCCATCACATCCGGGGTCCCACAGCTGTAATGCACCATTAACATTCAGGCAAATTACCAAGTCACCCTAGGGCCTTACACCCTATGTAATCTATGTGCAAGCACAGTGTGGCCACATAATCTACACGTATGTGTGGCGTGGCTTTGTAAGCCCCTATAGGCATTCACTGAACTACCTTTAAAGAGTGGACATGCCTGCCCCATGTTCTCTTTCTCCACTTTTCTTTCAGACTTTTCTTTCCTTTAT
>PVIU01033230.1:0-12620 GCA_004026605.1 Ondatra zibethicus
TGTGGATTGATATCCGGGTCTTCTATTTGGTTCCATTGGTCCTCCTGTCTGTTCTTATGCCACTACCAGGCTATTTTCAGTACTGTAGCTCTGTAGTATAGTTTGAAGTCAGGGATTGTGATGCCTCCAGAAGTTCTTTTGTGGCCCAGGATTGTTTTGGCTATGCTGGGTTTTTTGCTTTTCCAAAAGAAGTTGAGTACCGTTCTTTCAAGGTCTTTTAAGAATTTTGTTGGGATTTTGATGGGCATTAGGTTGAATTTGTAGATTGCTTTCAGTAGGACTGCCATTTTTACTATATTAATTCTGCCTACCCAAGAGCACGGGAGACCTTTCCATTTTCTGGTGTCTTCTTCAATTTCTTTCTTCAAAGATTTAAAGTTCTTGTCATACAAGTCTTCCACTTGTTTGGTTAGAGTTACTCAGAGATATTTTATGCTATTTGTGGCTATTGTGAAGGGTGTTGATTCTCTGATTTCTTCCCCAGCCCTTTTATCATCTGTGTAGAGGAGGGCTGCTGATTTTTTTTGAGTTAATCTTGTATCCTGCTACATTGCTGAATGTGTTTATGAGTTGTAGAAGTTCTTTGGTAGAATTTTTGGGATCACTTATGTAAACTATCATATCATCAGCAAACAGTGAGAGTTTGACTTCTTCTTTTCCAATTTGTATCCCCTTGATCTCCCTTTGGTGTTTTATTACTCTAGCTAGAATCTCAAGAACTATATTGAATAGGTTTGGAGAGAGTGGACATCCTTGTCCTGTTCCTGATTTCAGTGGAATCGCTGGTAGTTTCTCTTAATTTAGTTTGATGTTGGCTGTTGGCTTGCTGTATATTGCCTTAATTATGTTTAGGTATGTTCCTTGTATCCCTGTTCTCTCCAAGACTTTTATCATGAAGGGATGTTGTATTTTGTCAAAAGCTTTTTCAGGATCTAATGAGATGATCCTGTGGTTTTTATTTTTCAGCTTGTTTATATGGTGGATTACGTTGACAGATTTTCGTATGTTGAACCATCCCTGCACCTGTGGGATGAAGCCGACTTGATCATGGTGGATGATGGTTCTGATGTGTTCTTAGATTCTATTTGCTAGTATTTTATTTAGTATTTTTGCATCAGTGTTCATGAGTGAGATTGGTCTGTAATTCTCATTCTTAGTAATGTCTTCTGTGGTTTGGGTATCAGGGTAATTGTAGCTTCATAAAAAGAGTTTGGCAATGTTCCCTCTGTTTCTATTGTGTGGAATAATTTGAGGAGTATTGGTATTAGTTCCTCTTTGAAAGTCTTGTAGAATTCTGAGCTGAAACCATCTGGTCCTGGGCTTTTTTTGGTTGGGAGACTTTTGATGACTGTTTCTATTTCTTCAGCATTTATAGGTCTGTTTAATTTGCTTATCTGGTCTTGGTTTAATTTTGGTAATTGATATTTATCCAGAAAGTTGTCCATTTCCTTTAAGTTTTCCAATTTTGTGGAGTACAGGTTTTCAAAATATGACCTGATGATCCTCTGTATTTCCTCCATGTCTGTTGTTATGTTCCCCTTTTCATTTCTGATTTTGTTAATTTTGATATTCTCTCTCTGCCTTTTGGTTAGCTTGGATAAAGATTTGTCTATTTTGTTGATTTTCTCGAAGAACCAAGTCTTTGTCTCATTGATTCTTTGTATTGTTTTCTTTGTTTCTATTTTGTTGATTTCACCTCTCAATTTGATTATTTCCTGCCATCTAGTTCTCCTTGGTGAGTTTGCTTCTTTTTGTTCTAAAGTTTTCAAATGTTCTGTTAATTCACTAGTGTGGGATTTTTTCCAACTTCTTTATGTAGGTGTTTAGTGCTATGAACTTTCCTCTTAACACTGCTTTCATTGTGTCCCATAAATTTGGGTATGGTGTGTGGTCATTTTCATTGAATTTTAGGAAGTCTTTAATTTCCCCCTTTATTTCTTCATTGATACATTGATGATTCAGGTGAGCATTGTTTAATTTCCATGTGTTTGTGGGTTTTCTGGAATTGGTATTGCTGTTGACTTCTAGTTTTAAACCATGGTGATCTGATAAGGTACATTGGGTTATTCCAATTTTTTTGTATTTGTTGAGGTTTGTTTTGTTACCGAGTATGTGGTCAATTTTGAGAGGGTCCATGAAGTGCTGAGAAGAAGGTATATTCTTTTCTATTTGGATGGAATATTCTATAGATGTCTGTTAAGTCCATTTGAGTCATAACATCTGTTAGTTCTCTTTTTTCTCTGTTCATTTTTTGTCTTATTGACCTGTCCAGTGGTGAGAGGGGAGTGTTGCCGAAGGTGGAGTTCCTTGCCTCAGGGCAACTTTGGCTTAGGTCACTGGCTTTGCCCTGTATCTCTAAATCCTAGTCTGGGTTCCCTCCTGCAGAAGTCCCTGGGTTGGAGTTGGACCTGGAAAGGTTTCTGGTTCCAGTCTACTGCCTGGGAGGTTCTATGCTTGTGTGCCCGAACCCGCAGGGGACCTGCTTACTTCCTCAGAGGTCTCAGACTCGCTTTGGGACCCATAGGGGTTCCAGGTTCCTGCCTATTCCCTTTGATGTCTCAAACCAATGCCCAAACCAACAGGGGACCCAGCTCAGGCCTACTCTCTCTGAGGTCCCAGATTCGTGCCAGGCCCCGTTGAAATCTCTGGTTCCTGCCTATTTCCTCAGAGGACCCAGCCTCACTTACACCCAGGCTGATGGAGGTCCTGGCTCCTGCCTAGTTCCTGGGAGGCCCTAGACTCTCGCCCAGACCCACGGGGGTGTTGGCCCATGTCCACTCCCTTGAAGGTCCCAGATTCACGTCCGGACCCTCAGCAGTCTCTGGCTCTGGCTCACCCACTCAGCTGTTACTCCCTTGTACCTGTTCAGGTGGAGATCATTGGCTCTGGATCTGGTCACTGGGTCAATCCTGATCCAGCTTCCGCTCCTTTTTTTTTCTTTTTCAAAAACAAAATATACAAGGAAATAAACCCTGCCTTCACCTTCTGACTTAGCAATCTACCCCAGAGACACTCTGTGATGGGTAAAATGACATGTGTTCATGTAGGCTCAGCTGCTGATGCAATGAAGGAAGCAAATGAATGAAAAACAGCCCCAAGTGCCAACCCATATGGACAGGTTGAATAAATGTTGATACATGCAGAGTCCACAGACTCACACTCACACACACACACACACACACACACACACACACACACACACACACAGAGACAACGTGGGGAAGATCCCCTGACATAAAGAGATGCGAGTGAAAAGGGTGGGATGTGGAATGTGCGCCATGTACCACCCTTAATTTTTAAAAGGAAGGTTAATGCATACACATACCTACTTATATTTTGAAAAAGAAATGAAAATGAGACAAAATCCAGTGAAAAGGAGATACCTATTAAAGAAAGAAAATGATGCGGAGGGGCTTAGTGTGGAAACTAGATCTATCAGGATACGGCAAATTTTTATCGTTTTGTTATTAAAAACATGTAAATGCATTATAAAGTTAAAACTAAAATTTAATAGTAAAGAAACTAATCTATCATACCAAAGCAATGTGAAATATGGAAGTGTTTCCCACCACCTACCTACTGGATCTCCCCAGTCTGGATTCAAAGCTCTCCAACCTGGCACAGACAGACATGGAACTTTACTTCCAGACACCCTCCTGCATCCACTCACATATGAGCTGTCAACATCGTCTGGTACCAATTTGTTTCTCCAGCTAAGCTATGAATCCTTGAGATGGAATAGATCTCTGATGTATTGCTCTGCTTAACCCTTAGGTTAACAGAACAACATCAGCTAATAATTCTGAACTATAAATTATGGGATTAACTTTAATTTTGCTATTTTTCTCGAGACAAGGTTTCTCTGTATAGCTCTGGAGCCTGTCCAGGAACTTGCTCTGTAGACCAAGTTGGCTTCGAACTCACAGAGATCTGCCTGCCTCTACCTCCCAAGTACTGGGATTAAAGGCATGAGCCACCACCACCTGGCTTAGAAGATTAATTTTCTTTATTCTGAAGTTTAAGTTTATTTATTCTAAATAATTTAAGGAAGCTAAAGTTCTTATAAATATAAGTATCTAATAAATTAAATATAAGTAGCTAATATAAATATCTGACTTTAAAATGCTCTTGCATGATGTTGAGGATTGAATCCAAGGTTTTCTTTCCATGCTAAGCAAGCACTCTGCTATTGATCTGCATTCCCAGACTTAAAGTGTAATTTTATGATTATTTAAAAAAAGACAAAACAAAGCAATCCATTGCCCATGAATAGAAGATAAATGGATGAAGAATGACCTCTAAATACAATGGGCTATCATTAGTCTGACAGAGGAATAACATTCTGACACATTCTATGGTTTGAGTAGAACACAGAAGGCACTCAGTTAAGTGAAACAAATTAGTCATAATAGAACACATACCGTATTATTTTATCTCTATGAGATACATAGACTGCTCAAATTATAGAGACAGAAAGTAGAATAGTAGTTGAGGGATGGAAGAGCATGAAGAAAGAACTATTAGTAAGTAGCTACTAAGCTTCAATTTGGCAAAATAAAAATGATTCTGAATATGGTTGCTGGTAGATGGCTTGTAATAAGCCTATATTGTTAACTTGACTCACCTAGGGAAAGAGACTCAGTGAGGGATTGTCTACACTGGGTTGGCCTGTGGACATATCTGTATGGTATTGACTATTTGATGCTATTGAGCTATTTGATATGAGAAGACCCAGCCCACTATGGGTGGCACCATCCTCCAGACAAGGCATCATGGAGTATATAAGAGTAGAGAAATGCAGCTGAGCACAAGCAAATGAGCAAGTTGGGCCTGTATGTATCTATTTTCCCTCTGCTCTTGACTGTGAATGTGATGTGACCAGCTGTCTCACGCTCTTCCTTCTTGAGAAGCCGTGACTTCCCTGCAGTGATGGACTGTCGTCCAAAACTGTGAGCTTAAATAAAACCGTTATTCTCTATGTTGTGTTTGATCAGGATGTTTTATCACAGCAATAAAAGCAGGACTCAAACACTGCCCATTAGGAATGCATTAAATACTATTGAGTTATGCACTTAAAATGGTTTAAAGAATCAATTTATATCATGTGTATTTTACCACTAAAAAATTTAAACAAGGAAACCAGTCATGTGGGAATACCTTCTATGGCTGACTCCTTTTATTGATGCAGCAGTTTTAACCAAGGCTGACCTCTCTCCTGGGTCATTAATATCACCTGGGGGGAGAGACTTGCCTGTTGGTCTAAACATGATATCTCACTCTCCCTTACCCAAGATTATCTGCAGCATATGTGTCTTCCCTGGGACTTCTCTGCACCCTGGGCTTTGGAGAACCAAGAGTTAGACACAGAAGCTGAAAAGGTCTTTCTATAATTCTGCCGCATGGTGTCGATCCTAGTCTTTGCATGTGTGCTTCTGAGTAGAATTCTCTGTCCTGTCATGTCTTTCCCGCCATTCAAATGGGGGGAAATATCTTCACTGTGAGCTGCAGGTGAGGGAAAGAAACCCCTTGGGAAATCCCCCCCCCTTTGATTCAGTTTTGATCCTGTCCTTTGTACTCTAGTAATGTGTGCTAGAAATAACAGAGGAATCGATAGGAGGAGGGGAGAATGTGGAATGTTCTGCACTATCAGGTCAAATGTTGTAAGCCTAAAATTATCCTAAAATAAACTGATTAAGTGCCCTGGAATGGGTTAGAATTGCACATATGCTTGCTCACTCATACTCATTGCTGCCCTGTTCACTAATAGCCAAGGCATGGAAATAGCCTAGATATCCATCATCTGGCAAACACATGATGAAGACGTGGTAAATTTATACAATGGATTATTAGTCAGCTGTGAGGAAGAACAAAATTCACAGGCAAATGAATGGAACTGGAAAGAAACATTTTGAATGAGGTAACCCAAAGACAAGCACTGCCTGTTCTCGCTCATATGTGAATCCTAGCTTTGGATCTTTAGATATGTGTGCTTCACTTGGAGTGGCCATAAAAAGCAGGAGACTAGTAAGGGGACATGGCGGGGTTGGGAATTTCAACGGTAGGTGGATAGGATACAGGTGATATAAACGGGTAAAGAAGAATGATGGAACAGGAAGGGTTAAATTGGGTGAGGGGATGGAAGGGCAGAGTAGAGGAGCACAAATGGGGAAGAGTAACTGATGTAAAGACTTCTGAAAAAAACATAAAGAAATCCAATACTGTAAACGCTTCCTAAAATATATGCATATACTAAAGGAGTTTAATCAAGGTACCCCATAATGCAGCCGAACAGTGTCTCTCCTAGACAACATAGGCTATTAAATAAAAATCTCAGTGCCCAGTATGGGATGCTACTTTTCAAGCTATTGGCCAATGAGGTCTCATGGACCACACCCCCAAACATTACAGGTATTGCCCTCCAGAACTTGATGGTAAGACCCTCTTGCTGAAGACAGTACACCTGACTCATAGGACATGGAGAAAAGAGGAGTAGCTATTAGAATCCAGTCCCTAGTTTCTGTTACTGATTGCATTGGAAGTTTTTTATTTTTCTCTTGTCCCTTACTTAGAGGATATAGATAGGCATATCAAAGTCTTGAACCATAAAGGTAAACAAGTAAATGCTGAAAGAATGAGGGCATTACTGAAATGTCCCTCGAATAATTATTTAGAATGTAGGTAGTGGGATCAAACTGGTCCCTCTGAATGCAGTTGACAGTTGGGGCAGACTGAGGGGCCACTGACAGTGGCACTGGGATTTGTCTCTACTGCATGTACTGGCTTTTTGGGATCCTATTCTCTTTGGATGCATACCTTGCTCAACCTAGATGTAGTAGGGAGGGCCTTGGACTTTCCACAGGGCAGGGTGCCTTGCCCTCTCTTAGGATTGGAGGGGGTGGGGTGGAAGGGTGTGTGGAGGAAGTGGGAGGGGAGTGTGAGGAGGGGAAGGAGTGGGAATTTGGATTGGCATTTTTTTGAAGTAAAAAAAAAAGCGAAGTGGCACAGCTTTACAGAGTTAAACAAATGCAACATTAAAAAAAAAAGAATGTATGCAGAAGCTCACAGTTTCACCTATGATGAAATAGCTGGTATCAGATTAACCCTCCTGCAAAAGGCATCTTTAGACATAGACAAACATCTGCATGAAACCACCCATACACATCTGCACAAGCCAGATGCTTAAAGACAGTGGGGAACAACCAGGACAGCCAGCACTTAAGAGTCTGAGCCCAGTGAGCAGAAACACTCACTGAATGAAAACCCCTGGTCAGAGCCATACTCTTCACTCAGTGTATTTGATGATGGTTACTGCAAACATTAAGACCGAGTAGAAATCAATAGTCTTCATGGGCTGAAGAGACAAACTTTGGGATTCAGGGATCTCTGAAAGTAGGGTGTCTTAGTCTCTTCTCTGCTGCCATGATAAATCACCCTGCAGACTCCTCCATCTGCGCTGACACCAACTTACGCTTCTCCAGCACACATGTCCTTTCAAATGGATGTGCATACTCATATGTGTAAAGCGTGTACAAATATAAATCATTGAAAACAATGTGAAAAATATATAAAAGATTAAGACGAAGAACTAGTCAATCACTCATATTCCCATTATTCAAAGATTTATGCAGTGGGGGATAGCTCAGATGTCTTTCTGAACTCCTTTCTCCTCATCCTCACACCACCCATCCCCAGCATCTGAAGCTGGGACACCTGGAACCTCCACCTCTGTCTCTGCTCACACTATTCCAACACTTACAACCATCTTCCCTCACTGCTCCGGGCCAGATTCAAATCTCTCACATCTTCTGGACCCTTCCTTTGTGACACCTGTCACAGAATGCTGTGAGTAGGTAGGAAGCAGCCACACTGTGAACAGTCACTTGCTCACAGTATGATGTTGGGACAATTATTTAATCTCCCTCAGCCTTGGCCACGTGTCTAAGAGGATAAGATGGCAGGGCTCCAACAGAATTTTACTCTGAGGATTGAGATGACCCAGTATAGGGTGACTCAACATTGCGCCAGATCCAAGAAAGTTCTTGGAATGTGTGGCTTATTCTATGTGTCAGAGGTTCGCCTCCTTTTGTATTCGTCATCTTGTGTTTCCATAACACAATATTCATGCCAGACAGTTTACAAAGAAAGCATCACCTTCTCTCAAATGTCCCACCACTTCAGCATTGTTATACTGCAAACCAAGGTTTGAACACATGGCCTGTGTGGGGCACTTAAAATGATATCCAACTCAGAGTTCCCCTGAAGGTACACAACCAATAGAAGCTATTTCTTATTTACTTTTATAACCTCCACCTTAGTCTCAGTTTAGACTGCATGCTTTATAAATGTTTGAAGAATTAATGAGTGATGATCCTACCAAATCTTGACATATTCTCCTGCTGTTCATAGTTTCATAGTTTAAAAAAAAAAGCAAAGGAAGAAGAAAGAGGATATCAGGGGAGAGAAAGAAGGGCCAGGAGGAGGAAGTGAAGAGCACGAATTGTCACTATTGACAATGAGATGTGACTCCTGTGAGTACAAAAGAGAGATCCCATCACAGTACCCCAGGCCGTGACAGCCTTTCTTGCTCTCATGCTTGGGAATCCAGGACTGTGTTGGTCTGGCTCAGGGTGCAAGGAACGATTTGGGGTTTTTTGCTGTCATTTGTTTGTTTGCTTGCTTGTTTTTTGTTTGGTTGGTTGGTTTTGGTTTTTCAAGATAGGGTTTCTCTGTAGCTTTGGAGCCTGTCCTGGAACTAGATCTTGTAGACCAGGCTGGCCTCGAACTCACAGAGATCCACCTGCCTCTGCCTCCCGAGTGCTAGGATTAAAGGCAAGCACCACGATTTGTAGAGCTGACTTTACCCAGAAATTTACCCCTCAGATGCAGTGTCCTCAATGGACACATGTACAAGGACCACATGTGGCTTTGGTCCCAGGACATCTGGAGGACAAGGCTATGTGCCAGGTATTCCATGCTGGGCATCAGTTCATCCTCAAATTCCCCAGGACTGATGAAGCTCTGGGGGTGTGGACTATGTGGAGATTTCCTTGAAGAGAGAAGATCTTGGCAGACCTATTGACTCCAAGTATCCTGGCTTCTATTTCTAGAGTCGGAGCTCCCTAAGAAATCATTAGTAGTTCTAAGCATACATTAGGTGTAGAAAGCCTTTGTTTTGCTGACTGAGGGGGCAGCATACATTTTTAGCTTGATTATTAAGAAATAAATGCCAACCTTTGCAGAAGAATCCATTTCTCCCTGCCTCTGACTAAAAATCAAGGAGGCCTTCAGAGAGGGTTTGCTTCAGTGGAGGCCAGGTGGCTTCACCCTGGCCAGTTGAGAGGCTGGTTCTGGCAGAGCAGCTTTTTCTACTAACAGGCCACTTGTCATCAGGGGCCTGGAGCCTATGAGCAGGGAGGAGCTCATGGCTCATCAGAGACAGAATCGGAATCGTAAATGCACACCAAGAGCACTTGGTTTTCAGGCGGTTGCAAGGCTACTAAGCCAAGGTCTTGGGAGTCAGGCCGGCTCAGCCCCACTGCCTGTGGCCTCCGGCATGTTGCTTCATCTCTCTTAAGTCTGAGTTTCCTCATTTGTGAAAGTGGAGGATAACAGTATCTATCCCTCAGGGCTGTGGCAGGGATGAAAGAGATAATGCGTGCCAGGCTCGGGACATAAGTCACACTCAGTAAGTGACACCTATTGTTACTATTATTGAGGATCTAATTTCTCAGCTTTCAGATTTTTTTCCTCTAGTGTTTCCACTGAGAGAGAAAATAAAAACAGAGGCCAGGGAGACCGAACTGAACATTGTAATAGCTAACCTTTGGGAGATTTAAAATGTTCCAGGCACCAGGTTGGTGATATTGACTCGTTTTAGCTCTATTAATCTTCACAACAACAGATCAGCCAGGTGGTACCATGAAGCCTACTTTGCAAAGGGGCTGATGCCAATAAAGTAAAATAACTAACCCTGAGAAGGGAGGGAGAAAGAAGAATGCTTGGTGAACTGGGGGAGAGTGGAATGGGGAGCTAGGGGACATCACAGTGAGGAAAATAGGAAGCACTAAAGCTTCTGCGGGTTATGAATTGTTTCCTTCCATGTTCTTCGAGGGACAAACTTAAGATTGGGAATCCTCTTTAATGAGATGCTTCATCCTTGTTTGAAGACCTTGCAGACTCACAGGGCATAATTAGGTAGGAGGAATGCACTTTCACCAGAATTGTAAGCAGGTATTCTACAACAAGCAAAGACTCCCATTAGACCCAACCGCAGCCAGTGACCTCAGTGCATTAAGTACAGCACCCTGTAGGTCCACATCCTAAAAGGGGACAAGAGGCAACTAAAGCCTCCAGATGCCCAGCTAGGCACAGTAGTCCACCCCCAAGTTCATCCCAGGGCTCAGCTCCTTTGTGTTCTTTCGTTTTTGTCCTCTCTATAATAATGAATGTGTGACTCAGAGTTATCAGGAGAAGTTAACCAGGAGGGAACTGTCAAGGAAACTCATAATTAAAGTTGCAGATGGACAGAGGAATACAATCACCGTGTGAGTCGGAGGGCACAGGGACGACTTGAGAGTTAGTCTGGTCAGAAGAGGGCCTCCATTTTGGATGCAGATATGGAAACTAAAGAACAATTCCGGAAGCCTTCTATAGTCAAAAAAGACAGGAGGCCTTCTGGGCCCTCTTCTCCCTCTTCAAGGAGGCAGACTGGTAGCCAGGAGTCCCTTCCCACAGAAGTTCTGAGCACAGCAAAGACAGGGTTCACCAGGGGAGTCATTACCACTCGGTTGCTAACATCACCAGGATCTGCTGCCAGTGACTTCCTGTGAAGTCTACTCACAGGTCCTGTGGGAAATGATCATAGACCAGAGAGGGTTTCTTCTCTTTATCCCAAACCCAGAATATTTTACACCTGTTAAAGCCTGGCTAGGAGAGACTATGGCAGCCTTTAGGGAAAGGGACAGGGCTATGATAGATGGCATGGTCCCGGTGCCCACCTGAGACCTGCTGTCTATTTTATGTACCTTCAGGATTACTAATGCAATGAGCCAGGGGACTGTCAACTCTTAGGAGAAAATCTGGCTCATCTAACACCCCTTATACTCAGAGTTTTCAGAAACGGCAACCACAAAAAGTGCATTCTGCCTATGAATCTATTCCAGGAGTTCTGCCCTGATTAGGCATGCCAATAGAACAGTCCTGGAAATTAATCCCGAGTATCAGATGATCCAAACAGCGTGACTCACTGTCTTGTCCCCATATGGTATTGTGTGAGTATTAAATGTCCCTCACAGCCTAGTGTGTTAGAGCCTAGGCCCCTGGGTGGTGGTGCTCTATTGGGAGGTTCTGGAAATGACAGGAGGTAGGGACAAGATAAGTGAGCATTGCATTAGAAAGAAGGTATGAGTTCCTAGGCCTGTAATTTACACATGGAATTTGAAATTCACTTTTAAACTTTGTTTGATTTTTTTTTATTTACTTTGGTAGATCTTTAATTCTCCTTCAATGTAAGGATTTTTAATCTTACAATCTTGAATATATATACAGAAAATATGCATATTTTTACAAACATGTATCTAAAAGATTTAGTAATTTCTTGAAATATTAATGGTGGTTTATTGTCAATCTGACACAACATAGAATCATCCAGAAAGAAAGTCTCAGTGATAATTTGTCTAGATCAAATTGTCCTGGTGATATGTCTATAAGAAATATTCATGGTTTAATGAAGTGGGAAAGAGCCAGTCTGAACATGGGAGTATTACTTCATGAGCTAAGCCCTGGGCAGAATGAAAAGGAGAGCACCATCTGAGCACCATCATACACACATTAATAAGTCATTGCTCTCTGCTTTTGTCTATGGATATAATATGACTGACTCATCAAGTTCCTGCTGTCCTAACTTCCCCAAAATGATAGACTGTAATCTGGATTTGTGAGCCAAATAACACTTCCTTCCTTTATGTTTCTCATGTCAGGGTGTCTTATCATAGCAATAGGAAACAATGCTAAGACACTTTGTTATGTATGTAGACAATATATCAATTGTTGGCAACATCTGTGACTTTATCACTAATATAGTCCACAGAGATGTTCGTATCTCCTTATAGTTGTTACAGATATCTTAAACTACCACTTACATTAATCTTTATTTTGAAATTATGGCAATTACTAGACATATACTACACATGTAATGTGTTGATGAAAACTTGACTATTTTGTTCTATTATCCAATTCTTTTTTTATACATTGTTTTGTTTTATTTTTCCATTCAAAAACATAATTAAAGAAATAAAACTTTTACCTTTCTTCCCCTTCTCCCGTTCCCCTCCCGCTACCTCCCCACCCCTCCTCCCTCCCCCTTCTTCCTTGAAAGAAGGCATGGTGCCCTGCTCTGTTGGAAGTCCAAGGCCCACCCCCCTCCCTCCCGGCCTAGGAAGGAGTGCATTCAAAAAGACTCAGTTCTCAAAAAGATAATACATGCAGAAGAGATAGGTCCTGGTGTCATTGTTGATGGGTTCTCCATCTGCCAACTTTCGCCGCCACATTCAGAGAGTCTGGTTTGATCATATGCTCATTCAGTCCCAGTCCAGCTGGATTGGTGCGCTCCCATTAGTTCA
>PVIU01033231.1:0-12611 GCA_004026605.1 Ondatra zibethicus
AGGAAACAACCTTCCTCAAGACCCAGTAATACCACTTTTGGGTATATATCCAAAGGATGCTCAATCGTGCCACAAGGTCATGTGCTCAACTATGTTCATAGCAGCTTTGTTTGTCATAGCCAGAAACTGGAAACAACCTAAATGCCCCTTGACCGAAGAATGGATAAGGGAAATGTGGTACATTTACATAATGGAGTACTACACAACAGAAAAAAATAATGACATCTTGAATTTTGCAGGAAAATGGATGGAGCTAGAAAACATTATTTTGAGTGAGGTAACCCAGACACAGAAAGACAATTATCACATTTACTCACTCATAGGTGGTTTTTTTTTAAATATTTATTTATTTATGATGTATACAATATTCTGTCTGTGTGTATGTCTGCAGGCCAGAGGAGGGCACCAGACCTCATTACAGTTATGGTTGTGAGCCACCATGTGGTTGCTGGGAATTGAACTCAGGACCTTTGGAAGAGCAAGCAATGCTCTTAACCACTGAGCCATCTCTCCAGCCCCTCATAGGTGGTTTTTAAACATAAAGCAAAGAAAGCCAGCCTACAAACCACAATCCCAGAGAACTTAGACAACAATGAGGACACTAAGAGAGACCTACATAGATCTAATCTACATGGGAAGTAGAAAAAGACAAGATCTCCTGAGTAAATTGGGAGCATGGGGACCTTGGGAGAGGGTTAAAGGGGGAGGGGAGAAACAGGGAGGGGAGCAGAGAAAAATGTAGAGCTCAATAAAAATCAAAACAAAAAAAAGACTGTTCCTCATATGGTGACCTTCAACCATAAATTGATTTTGTTGCTACTTCAAAAGTGTAATTTTATGAATCGTAACACCGATATTTCTGATGGTCTAAGGCAGCCCTGTGAAAGGGTCGTTTGATCCCAAATGATTTTGGACCCACGGGTTGAGAACCACTGTCTGTAATCAACCACCTACTTTCAAGTTCACCCCTTCCTATCACAGGCCCAGCTCCACACTCTTAAGTTGCTCGTCTCATTCTGCACCTTTGCTGAGCTGCCTGCTGTAATGTCCCCGTGTGTCTCCTCGGTGCCTCGCTCTACTTTCAAACCGAGTTCACCCTTCTTAATCCCGCTTTTCTTCATCTTAGTGGGCTGCTCTGCACTGTGCCTGGCTAGTTCCCTTCCAGTCCCTTCCAACTTAACCTTAAACACCACTTTTACCAGAAAGCCATTTGGTGCCACCCTTGGGAAGCTTGGGTATCCCTGAAGCGCGCTCAGAGCACACTGAAATTCCTTTACCAGCATGGACCTCACTGATTACATCACTCATCTGCTCTGCTAGCTGAGGTATAGAAGGGCTCACCACCTGGTTTTCTCACTGTCTGAGGTACCACAGACAGGCAAGCCCTTGCTCTCAGCTAATGAACTCTGTCCCCTGCCTGTCTCTCCACACAGTGACTCACCTGTAGCCTTTGTTGTTCTGACTCCCTCTCTAGTACAGAGGCTTGTAGGAACATGGCTATCTCCTGCAGACTGCTGATGCTGGCCTTGCTCTGGGCCAGGGACAGTGCCAAGTTCTGAGCCTTCTCCCTCCATTCGATCTCCCGGGCTTCTGTCTGCCTCAGGGCATTCTGCAGCCGCTCCAGCTCCTGGTGTACTGGGGGCAATTGTGCAGCTGGCTTCTCTGCTGGGAAGGCTCTGAGGCTTTGGGAAGAAGCGTCCAGACTCTGCCTTTGCTGGGCCTCCCTCAGCATCAAAATTTCTTCTTCCTTTTGGGCTAGAGTCAGCTGTAGTTCCCTCAGGCTTTCCACAATGCCCCCTGTCTCTTCTCTCTCTTCTTCCAGACCTTGCTTCTCTTGGATCCCACTTTCTTGACTCCTCTGGGCCAGAGCCTTTTCCAGCAGCCGCCCCTGCTCCTCCTGCTGCCTCAGCTCTTCTTCCTTCTGGGAAAGGGCCTGCTGGAGCTGCTGCATAACCTCTTGGTGTTGAAGAGCCTGGGCCTGGATCTCACCTTCTCGCTTCCTCAGGGCCTCTTCCAGCTGCCGGGCACGTGCCTGGCAGGTGTCCAGGGTAGCTTGCAAAGTGGTAGTGCTGGCCTCCAGAGTGCAGCTCAATTCAGCCTGCTCAAGGAGACTCTGCTCTTTGTCCTGCAGGGCAGCCTGGGTCTTGCTGAGGGCCTCCTGCAGAGCCTCTGCCTGGCCCCATGCAGCCTCCTCCTGATGGCGGGAATACTGATTTTCTGCTCGCAGAGCTGCTAGCTCTTGTTCTTGTTCTGTAAGTGTGGCCTGGGCCTGCAGCCAGCTGTCCTGCAGGGTCCTGGCTTCCACCTCATGCTCCTGTGCCTGTTCAGCACACCGCTGTTGAAGGGCCAGCACAGCCTGCTCGTGCTCCCGAGACTCAGCCCTTAGGTCTCCCAGCACCTCCTCCAGGGCCCGCACCTGCCGTCCCTCCGCTGCCAGCTCTTCCTGGAGCCTTTGCACCTGTTCCCTCTGATCGTCGAGCTCCCCCTGGCGCTCTTTCAGTGTCACTTGGGCCTGCTCCAGAGACGCCTGCAGAGCACTTGCCTTTTGCTTCATGCTTTCCTCCTGACCCCGGGTCTGCTGCTGTTCTTGCCGAAGGGCCTCCAGTTCTTGGTCCTTCTGGGTCAGGGCTCTCTGGGCCTCCTCCAGCTGACCCTGAAGTGCCTGCTCTTTCAGCTCCACTTGTTCCTTGGCTTCCTGGAGGTGCTGCTGCAGGCTCGCTATCTCCTGTTCTCGGTGGGTCAGGAGCAGGCTAGTCTCGCCCATCTTCCTGTGCAGGCCTTGGAGCTGCTGCTCCAGCTGGCCCGTGTGTTCCTGCAGTTCCTGGATGCGCTCATGCTGGCACTCCACCTCCTTTTCCTTATCACGCAGAATCAGCTTCAAGTGCTCCAGGCTCCCACGCTGGGCTTTACTAGGGCTCTTCCCATCATCTGCCCGCTCGTGCATCAGCTGCCGCTGGGAGGCCAGCTCCTGCCCGCGCTCTCTCAAGGAATGTTTGATCTGTTCCAGGTCCTCCTCCAAGATCTTGGTCTGCAGCGTCCTCTGATCTTCCAGAACCTGAATTCTCTCCTTCTGCAGCATCAGCTCCTTGCCCTTCCTCTCTAGATCTTGAGTCAGTTGCTCTTTCTGTTTCTGTAGTTCCTTAATCTGCTGGCGCTGAGCCTTTACCTCCTGGTCCTTCTCCTGCAGCTCTCTTGCCAGATGGGTGCTGTGGTTCTCCATATCTTGGAGCTTGGTGCTTTGTGCCTGCAGCTCCTGGCTCTTTTCTTCCAGGTCCAGTGTGAGGTGGGTTAGAGCCACCCTCTGCATTTCCCTCTGGTCCTCCAGCTCCGCAATCACTTGCTGCTGGCCCTCCACTTTGTGGTGGCTTTCCTCCAGTTCCAGGGCCAGGCATTCCAGTGTCACCAGCTGCTTTTTCAGATCCTGAATCTGTCCCCTCTGGGACTCAATAACTTGAGCCTTCTTCTCCAGTTCCAGGAGATGATGTTCCAAGACATTCCTCTGGGTCTCCCGATCTTTCTCCAGTTCTCTGATCTGGTCCCGCTGCACACACAGCTTATGCTCCCGCTCCTGGACGGCCATGGGCAGGTGCTCTAACACCGACCTGCACTTCTCCAGCTCCTGAATCTGTTCTTGTTGAAGGTCTACCTCTTGACTTCGCTGCTTCAGGTCCAGGGAGAGCAGCTCCAGAGCCGCCTTCTGCATTTCCCGCTGCTTCTCTAGGTCCTGGATCTCGGCCTGCAACGTCTCCACCTCCCGTTCTCTGTTAGACAGGGTCTGGGCCAG
Source organism: Ondatra zibethicus (assembly GCA_004026605.1). Classification (NCBI taxonomy): domain Eukaryota; kingdom Metazoa; phylum Chordata; class Mammalia; order Rodentia; family Cricetidae; genus Ondatra; species Ondatra zibethicus. Next base: position 3,785 of record PVIU01033231.1, read on the forward strand.
CAGGGCTAGGTTCTCCTGCAAAGCTTTCCCCTGGGCCACTTTTAGCTCGCCCTGCTCTTGCAAAGCCTGGGCTCTCTCCCGTTCACTCTCAACCTCCTCGTTTTTCAGTTTCAGTGCTGAGCGAGCCGTTCGCAGATCTTCTTCCAGGACACCGGCTGCACTTGCCTGAGCTCGGGCTTCTGCAACACATGTTTGCAGATGTTCAACCTGGGCAGTCAGCTTCTCCTTGGACACCTGAAGCAACTCTCGCTCATTCTGGAAACAAGAGGCAAAATGCTTTAAGACAAGATGATTTCCTTTTTATTTTGGTCTTTTGAGACAGGGTTTCTCAGTGTAGCCCTGGCTATCCTGAAACTCATTTTGCAGACCAGGCTGGCCTCGAACTCAGAGATCTGCCTGCCTATGTGCTTGCATCTGTGCTGGGATTAAAGATGTGTGCCACCACTGCCTGGCCAAGGTTATTTTCTTGATACTGTCACTCTGATACTGGCCTCTTATTTTATGGCACCATCAGTGACCAGGCCTTAGCAAGGACTGAAGTGATGTGTTCTACTTACACAGATCCTATACAGGAGTGTCCCTACCATCTTCCAGGGCTCCTCTGTGTCCAGGGGAGATAGCCTGGTGCAAAGAGGCTTTCTAGACCCTGATCTTCCAGAGCAAGGAATAAGAATCTAATCTTAATTCAGAAAAAGTAATTAGATAAAGATTCACTATGACCTTCATAATGGGAAGGTGGGAGGCGTCAGGGAACTTTGAGACTTGCTGAAGGAAGCCAGGCATATGAGCACAGGCCAAGGTGGGTCTGAGAGGCAGAATCTTGAACTCTAAACACAACTCCTGAGGCGCTCTTCCCTAGATCAGCGCTTTACCTGAGCTTCCATTTTCTGCAGCTCTGCCTGCCGTAGGCGACTCTGCAGGGAGGCCACAGTCTCATGCAAGTCTCTGAGCTCAGACTCCAGGGAGCTCTGCTTCCCTTCCCACTTGGATTTCTCTTTGAAAAGAACAGAGGTGCTGGAGTCAGGTGCATGGTCGCAGGTGGAGAACACAAGGGTGTTGACCAGATGGAGGACAGGGATCAGAATCCCAGGGGAACAAGGCCAAGGAGGAGAAAATGACACCCAGTATCCTGTGCCTTCGCCTGTCTATCAGCAGCCACTTCCCACCTCGCACCGAGTCTGCTGCGAGCCCTGGCACAGCACAGCCTGCCAACCGTCCTACACTTCCTTATCCTCAACACCCAGGGGTCCTCAGATCCGTTCTCTAGACACGAGAGGCAGTGGTCATAACAGCAGCGGCCACTTTTAATCCCAAATCATATGAGTTTGTAGGTGGTTCCTAGAGGCATTCGAGTCTGAAGATGCCCCAGAGTCAGCTGTGTATATAGACCTCAGAGAACCCTAAAAAAGGTTCACCTCTTTCTTTCTGCAATAGGACTTCAAAAGGGAACAGTCTTGAGGCTCCTTTCCTTTCCAGGTGGTACCCACCCCTCCAAGTCCTTGGCAGCGGGACAGGACAGCATGTTCTTCCCGATTCCCCTTCCTGGCCTTTCTCACAGTAAGGAAATTATTCTCACAATAATCCTTTAGTTCTCAAAGGCTAATTTTGAGGGCATAGTGGGAAATAATAAAAATAAGAAACATGGATAAATGATGAGAAACACAATTTTATGGTCTGATAGTTCTGGCCCAGGGTCACCAGGATTTTGTTGAAAAGAAAAAAAATCTTTGCATAGGCTGAGATGGCTCAGAAGGGAAAAGCTCTCACTACTACACCTGACAGTGTAGTATCAGGCAGGATGCCTGGGGAACCTGTGAGGTGGAAGAAGAGAGCTGATTTCCACAAATTGCTCTCTGACCTCCACATGTGCCATGGCACACTCCCCCCCCCCACATACACACACACACCACACACTCATACATACACACACACACACACACACACACACACACAGTAAATGCAATTTTTAAAACTAAAAAGCAAAACCAAAAAAACTCCTTGCATAGACTAACAGCGGCCAAAGCAGCTTCCCAGATCTGTTCCTTCTAACTCCTTTTCCCACAAAAGCCAAGCAAAGTGGAACAAGAGTTGAAGAGGCTCACCGCCCCTCACAGGTGCCTTAGCTTGTCTCCCCGTCCCTGTCACCATCTGCTCTTGCCTCCTGTCAGCCTGCTGCCCTGAGCATCTCACCTTCCCGGCTCTGTGAGAGCTGTCTTTGCAGGTCCTGCAACTCTGAGTGGACCTGGCTCTTCTGGGCCTCCATATCGGCCAGGTGCTGTGTCAGCTTCAAGATCTGGTCCCTCAAGTCATCCTGGGAAAGGAAGGGCGGGGTTGAGCTCCTGCTCTGTAGAGCTCAAACTGTCCATACTCTGCAGTCTCTGCCATCAGGACCCTACTCTCTAAACCAGTTCTCAACCTTGCTAAGGCTGTGACCCTTAAATATAGTTCCCCTTGTTATGGTGATCCCCAACCATAAAATTATTTTTGTTGATACTTCATTAACTGTAATTTTGCTACTGTTATGAATTGTAACATAAATATCTGCTATACGACCCCTGAAAGGGTTGTTCAACACCCAAAAAGGTTGCGACCCACTGCTCAAAACCCTTCTGCATTTAGTTCCCTAAAGGGAGGGTGAACCTGAGGGGCACCCCCTGGGCCTATGCTTTTGTTGTTATTTCAGACAGTCTCAAGTAGCTCGGGCTGATCTTAAAGTAACCACAAAGTCTAGGCTTGTCTTGAATGCCTGATCATCCTACTGCCTCAGCCTCCTGAATGCTGGGACCACAGGCCTGTGCCACCACACCTGGATAATTTCTTTTGAAATAGCTGCTCAGTGTCCTATTCCAGGCCACTCCTTCTCTCTTAGGAACCCCCCTCACAGTTCAGAACACGGTCACCTCTACCCTGACGTGCTCTAGCCGTGTCTGAGCCAGTTCTTCTGTCAGCTCCACGTCAGAGTGAAGCCTGGGCTCCACCATGGAGGGCTTCTCGAAGGCGGGCTGGGTCTTTACATTCTGCATCAGCAGCTCTGAGTGGCTGGTGCACAGGCAGCTCTCAGTACTGACTAGCAGGCACAGTGAGGTGGAGTTAGCTCAGTCTTAAGTCTAGAATGTTCTTGTAAACGGTGACTTCAAATTCCAATGCTCCCAGCTTACCTGACTTCTCAGAGGACTTGGTACTAAGCATAAATTCTTGGACAAGAAATGATACAAAATAAAACCCATGTGTTGTGTTGAAGGGTTTACAGTGCGGAGGGCCCCTCTAGACCGCCACTCCCAGCAGTGGGGTGTGGAGTGCTGTGTGATGGCAGAGGCGGCAGGGCAAGGGAAGCAGGATCTGCCCACTCTCCAAGGGAAAACAAGGCTCTGGAAACCCAAATGCTCCAGTTACGTCTGCCGGGCAGTAAGTGATACAGGGAGCGACAGAGGCAGAGCTCAGGATGATCAGCACCCTTTGACCCATCTTCCTCCATGTTACCAGTCCGTTTGAGCATCTCAGGGGAAGTCAAGAAAAGGAAGGAGGAAAGCAGAGGACATACCCGGGCCTGCTGAGCCTTCCACAGGTCTTGATGAAGCTTCTCGAGAGCCAATGCTACAGCCTCGGCTGACAAGGCAGTCAGGAGGGGCCCTCTCTGAAAGAGTCTCCTAGCTCCATTCTGATCTGAGGAAAAGAGGAAAATACTTCTCACCTGGCTGCCACAATAAGAGGCAGTCGTCCCTCCCCAGACAGGGCCTTGGCCTTCCTGCTGGCTCCCCTCTCTCCAAAGCATCCCTTCTAGGTGGCTCATTTGTACACTTTCCATTAGCCCAGTGGTTCTCAACCTTCTTGATGCTGCGACCATTTAATAAAGTTCTTAATTTGTGGTGACCCAACCATACGATTGTTTTGTTGCTACTTCATAACTATAATTGTACTACTGTTATGAACTGTGATGTAAATATCTGATATGCAGGATGTCTGGTATTTGACCCCATGAAAGGTCATTCAACCCCCACAGGCCGAGAACTGCTGTGTTAGATAATGCTGGCTGTTGGCCACTATGCTTTCAAGTGCAAGCTGAAAATTTTTTATCATTTTTTTAAAGACAGGATTAATGGAGCCCAGGCTGGCCTGAAATTTACTATGTACTCGAGGATGACTCTGCACTCTTAATCCTCCTGTTCCAACCCCCACCCGAGCAGGCACCATCACGCCCAGCAACTCACTATGTAGCTCAGGCTGGGGGCACTTCGAATCCTACAGAGCCCTGAGTGCTAGGGTTCCAGGCAGGCACCCCACATTTGGCCTAGCTCTTTATGTTTAAAATTCTAAGGTAAGACTTTTAACACTTCCATTTTATAGTCAAGGAAAATCAAGGTCAGTGAAGCTAAGTGGTTTGCCTGCTACCAAACAGACTGGGATTCAGACTACCTGGAAGCAGCTGCAGCATCCTCGCCTTAACCTCGATGCTATTTTACAAGAGGAACTACATTCCCTTTCCTTCTCCCGGGCTTCGGCCCACAAGACTTAGCTCTCATCTGGCTTTCTCACCTTTCTCGGGGCCCCACAGGGAAGGAGCAGAGTCACCCCCGCCACTCAGCTCAGGCCGGCTCTCACATGCAGACCCCAGGGCCTGCTGCAGAACAGAGTAGAGGCTAGCCAGCTGGGCCTGGGCCTGCTTCTCTGGCTGCCGTTCTGCAGCCAGTACCTCCAGCTGGCTCTCAGTGCTGCGCAGCTGCAGCTGCAGCTGGGTTGCCTTGGCCTCCTGGGCCCACAAAGAAGCACGCAGCTGCTGCTCTGTGATCCGTGAGGCCTCCAGCTCCTCCAGCAGCTGTGCTTCCCGGGCTACAAAGTCCGCCTCCTTTTCCTTCACCTCCTGCCTCAGTAGTTCCACCTGCCAGGAGGAAGCAGACTCCCTGAGTGAGCAATTGGCACCCTTTCCTCAATTCTCCTGTACTTGACCCCGGATGAGGAGGAGTCCAGCGGGCTCAGCTCTGTGGCAGGAAGCAAGGGCCCTGAAATGAGTAGTTCTGACTACTGGGGGTGACCAACACTCGACACAAGGGCTCAGGCTATACTAACAGGCCCTGGCCGTGTTCCCAGGCAGACAGATATGCCAGCCCCTGCAGCGATTATAACTCTGCACTGAGACCTCAACACGGGCTAGTCAGACTGCATGACGGCAGTCCCGAGTCCCTTCTCTCTCCTTCCCACTTCCATCTCTCCTCTAGGCTCAGGTCCGGGTCTCAGTGAGCAAACTGAGAACAGAAGTCACCTTGCTGGTGTTTACCCGATCTGGATGCGGTATTTCTTGATGCCCTCCAAGTCCCCCCTGCTGCATTTTGCCAGCCAGATAAAGCACATTTGGAACTGATTGTGCATGAATCCGGCCCACTTGGGCACTCTGGGAACACTCTGTTCAAGATGTCAGGCTCCCCATTGAGGACATCTGTAGGTCAGCTTCCCACCTGGCCTGACCAGCCTCACTTTTCCCCTACTGGTGGGGACACTGAGGTCCCTAGCCTATCCTGTTCTTAGGACAAAAAACGATTCACGCAGCCCCTCTAAGAGCAGGGCTCAGGCACAGTGGGGTACCTGTACACTGAGCTCTCTCTGCCCTTCCTGGGCCTCCTGTATGTCCTGGCGCAGGGAACTCAACTCCTGCTGTCGAACAGAGTCAGCTTCTTGTAAAACCAGGAGCCTTCCTTCCTTTTCCACCAGCGCCAGCGCCAGGCTGAAAACAGAGGTTGGAGAGGGGTGAGAGCATGCTTCACCTGACCATTCAAGTCAGAGCATTGCTTATTAAACAGAAACAGCAGTGCTCACTGGACGGTCAGTAAGAACTACTGTCTATTTAATACCTACTAAGGGCTCTCAGGGCTCCTAGGAACTTCATACATATGAGGACTCATTTCAGCTCAAATTTACTCTTCTCTGATAAATTATACACCTATATATGCACAATTTCAAATTCACTATATTCCCATCCCTCTGTGCTCCCAATTCCCCACCCAATCATCTCTCTCTGTCCCCTGGCTCTGTGAATGGCTCTTTCATTTATAGTCACAGCATGGAAGCCATGACCATTCCAGTTTCCCCTTCATCCTTCCCATATCCAATCTATAACTGTATATAATTGGATTAAGCCCATAATGTATCTTTTTTTCTACTTTTTTCTCTTTTTTCCCAAACTTTTTTATTTATTTATTTATTTTTTCGAGACAGGGTTTCTCTGTGGCTTTGGAGCCTGTCCTGGAACTAGCTCTTGTAGACCAGGCTGGTCTCGAACTCACAGAGATCCGCCTGCCTCTGCCTCCCAAGTGCTGGGATTAAAGGCGTGTGCCACCACCGCCCGGCCCATTATGTATCTTAAGCTCCTCTCTTCTTCCCTTCCCTTCTACTTTCTTGCCAACTTTCATTTGGACACCTACACCAGCCTCCTGACTTGTTTTTAGGACACAGTTGTCACTACCAAAGAGATCCACCCCTTCTCAGACCCCTGGGGCACCGAGTGTATGCTGTTTCCCATTCTGAATGGGCTCATGCCGCTCCATGTTTCAGGACATTTCAATCTCTTCCAACACACTGGAAGTCTATTATGTTGATTTCCTTACTTGAAATCTTTACAGTTTCTTGCTAAATGTAACCTACAAGCTCCTTCCTATAGACTTTAGCAAACATAGCTATACCATACTGTGGCATCACCAAACACTGAATGCTTGCATTTGCCTCAGGCCTTCTGCTCTTCCTGAACAGAACTCTCTTCGATTGGATTGCATGGGTGGCTCCATTTCATTGTTTAGCATTCTGTTTGTTTATTTACTGTGTGTGTTGAGGGGGCATATGGAGGTCAAAGGACAACCTTCAGGAGTGGGTCCTCTTCTTCCATTGTGTGACTCCTGTAGACTGGACTCAGGTCACAGGCTTGGCAGCAAGCATCCTTATCAGCTGAACTATCTCGCCGGCCAGAGTATTCAATTTTTTTTAATTTTTAAATTTATTTATTTATTTATTCAATTTTATTTTTTTTTCAAGACAGGGTTTCTCTGTGGCTTTGGAGCCTGTCCTGGGACTAGCTCTGTAGACCAGGCTGGTCTCGAACTCACAGAGATCCACCTGCCTCTACCTCCCGAGTGCTGGTATTAAAGGTGTGCGCCACCACCGCCCAGCTTTTTTGTTGTTTTTTAAAATAGGGTTTCTCTGTGTAGCCAAGGGTGTCCTGGAACTCACTTTGTACCCGTGGCCATCCTCAGATATCCGCCTGCCTCTGCCTCCTGTGTGGTTAAAGCTGAGCACCATCATGTCTGGTTTAGCATTGAGTTTAAATGCAACTTCCAGGGAAAGATTTTTCCATATACCTTTCTAAAGCAGTTTTCTCTTTCTCTCTCTCTTTCTAGTAGCATCTTATCTCTTTCCTCCATACCATATGTAATAATCTGTAACAATCTGTTTAAAAAAATTGTTTGATTAAAAATTTCCCCACAGAACATAACTCCTATTGGGGTAGGGTCCACATTGTCATAAGACAATGGTGCATAAAAGGTCTTCTCTAAACATTTATGAAATAAAACAAGGGTAAGATTTAAAGCAGAGACCATGTCCACTCTCGGCGGCTCCATGTGTAGCCAGAGTGAGACATGGTGAGGTAACCTTGTACAGAAGAGCCACTGCCACTGTGGCTACAGCGTGGAAGGCAGGCCACCCCTCTGGCTTTCCAGCATACCTGGCTTTTTCTTTCTCCAGTTCCTTCTGAATCCGGCTACATTCCTGAGCTTCTTTCACCTTCTCTTGAATCTCCTGTCTCGCCAGTCTGTGGGAGTCATCCTGGGTTACCAACTGAGACTTCAAGTCCTCTACCTGGAAGGTTATGAGCAAGAGGCTGAGATGGCAAGGCCCGGGGCCAGGTAGGAAGACGATTCCACCCGAGGGCTTCAGGCTCAGGCTCCTACACCAGTCAGTGGCCCGTCTCCACATTCCGGAGGTTTCACTAGTCCCTACATTATCTTGTTTTCTTTTTTACATGTACTGTGTATGCAAATACTCAAACACATGCCATGACATGCTTGTGGAGGTCAGTAGACAATTGGTAGGAGCTGGTTCTGAACTATCTCACTGCATGCGTGCACACACACACCATTCTTTTCCTTTCCTTTTCTTTTTTAAAAAAAGACAGGATTTCTCTTTATAGTCTGGCTGTCCTGGAATTTGCTCTGTAGATCAGGCTGTCCTCAAACTCAGAGATCCACCTGCCTCTGCCTCCTGAGTGCAGAGATCAAAGGTGGCACCACCACCTGGCTTTATACCCTGTTCTTAATCATTCTCTTCTCCCAAACTCTTCAGCCTGTTTGTCTCCACAGACTTATAATGCTATATAAATGCAGACACAAATAAAAATCTTGGCTGAACAGATTCAACGCAATGCCGATCAAAATCCCAACAAAATTCTTCAAAGACCTCGAACAATACTCAACTTCATTTGGAAAAGCAAAAAACCCAGGATACCCAGAACAATCCTGGGCAACAAAAGAACATCAGGAGGCATCACAATCCCTGACTTCAAACTATACTACAGAGCTACAGTACTGAAAACAGCCTGGTACTGGCATAAGAACAGACAGGAGGACCAGTGGAACCGAATAGAAGACACGGATATCAATCCACACATCTTCGAACACCTGATATTTGATAAAGAAGCAAAAAATATCAAATGGAAAAAAGAAAGCATATTCAACAAGTGGTGCTGGCATAACTGGATATCAACATGTAGACAAATGAAAGTAGACCCCTATCTATCACCATGTACAAAACTCAAGTCCAAATGGATCAAAGGCCTCAACATAAAGCC